>JABFEB020000092.1:29348332-29359900 GCA_019775895.2 Stomatorhinus ivindoensis
ACAGGTTCCCTCTCTGTCATTATACGGTGTAATGGGTGTCGTTTCAAACGCTGCCTGGCAGGCTGACAGCCACATCGCACTCCAGCATCATTTGGCTGATTGAGGAAAAGGAAAAGAGAATGAGAGAGAGAGAGAGAGAGAGGGGGTGGGGGGGAAGACCAGTGGGAATGGGGTCACTTGAGTTTATTTCTAACTGGATATCAACCAGCCCGCCATCTCCGCCCCCAATACCACCAGGCCACAGCATACGCCCCCTGCCCCCCCCTTGCTGTCAGGACCGCACTGCCTCCTTCTGTCTTTATCAGGGTTAACAATAACAGAACCATAAACAAATATTTATTCAACTGCTGTGGGGTATTTTACACAAGGGTGAGGTGCTGCTCTAACTCAAACGCCTATTGCTCAACTAGAAAGTCGAATGTTTGCAGTTTGAAAACACAGAGGTTTACAGCTGTCCCTCCAGTAAGTTTAGCTCACGCTGTACAGAACCACACCGTCAATGCACCTCATTAGCAAAGAAGTACTTGCGAATAAAGTGATAGTTATTTTATATTTGATGCGTCTCTCAGACAATGGAAACGCACATGGAAACAAAAGCAAAAATAAGTAAAGGTTAGAAAACAAAGGTATGGAAAGCAGACAATAAAATAGAATGGCTGCGTGAAAATCCCCTACAATATTCAGGGACACAAAGTACCTGTAACCAGGGTCTCCCAGATGCCCGCTCTGCCCTCTACAGTGTAAGAACTAACATTTCCACATCTCCTACACTAGTGCAAAGATGGTCTATGGTTTTTCTCACCAAACCCGCCAAACTCTCACTCCAGCAAACAACCAAAAAGCGAAGCTTACAGGGACGAGCCTGTTGTGCGTCTGTCCTCAGGTGTGCGTAGGGGAGACACACTGGCAAGATGGGGGGCTCGCGGAGCCGGCCTAACCCCCCTCCCCCAGCCTCTGCTCTCACTGGTGGCGTTCTCCCACCCCATGCACCCCGCGGCATAGAAGGGGTTAAATGTGTCTGAGGCTCACATCTGGGAATCATTTGAGACATTCCAGAGGGCTTACCACATATTTTCAGATGAACTAAACCCTGCGTAACAGCTCAACTCTCGGGGGCCTTAAAATTGTGTTTCTCTTTTTACACTGAAGAAAATGGAAGTGCTAGAGAGCCTCTTTATCTTTACGAGAGGGAGAATTTTCGGTGTGCAAGACAGCTTGTGCAGGAACAATCCCGGAATTCTTAGTGGAATTTCCAGAGTGGTTCTGATTTCAGCCGGTTTGCAGTTCAGAATCCAGTCCATAGTCATGACGACATCATTTTGTCTGCGCTGTACCTTTTATTTTTTGATGACGAAGAACAATTGATTTCCACAAGCATGCAGTCAGATCTTAAATCACTGTTTTCATAAACATTTGAATCGGTGTGCTTACCACACATACTCCTCTGGTTTGATGATCCGAAGGCACCATGCTTTTGCGGTTGGTAACTGCTGTAGAACATAGATGATCGATGCTATATTTGGCTGCGATACTTCTAAATGAGCAGTTAGTGATAGGCATGAGGTTGGTCTGTGGACCTCATTTTCATGACGAACCTTGCGATCCTGCCTCTAGGCAACATGATACGTCTGGCCGTCCTTCAACATTTAGAACAGGGCAGAGGTCCTGGAGCTTACTGGGTGAAAGGTCTGAAGTGATGCTCATTCTGCCTGCTCATGACCTGTAATATTTGCACAGCAACACAGGAAGATGCCAAGAATATTTCTCCATGGTTGTCATTTTCTAGCTACAGGATGTGGCCTGCAAAAGGCGCATGGTGTTTATCGGGGTGTATAATGTTACGATGGAAATCGCCTTGGAAGCGGACCCCAGAATTCTTATGAGGCTGGCAGTGGGTTTGGGACACTTTACTTAGGTCTTCTAGGTGTCTAACAAGGCATAACAAGGCAATAGCTAGACTTCCACCTGTTTATGCCCAAAGTTCTGTGCTCTGGCATTTGCTATTCAGTGTCTAAAGTAAGGCAATTGTGATCTAGGTCCACATATCTGCTGGCTCAACAAAAGCCTTTTAATTTATGATGAGTATTCCTGGATCAGGATACCACCAGGGCAAGTGAGGCGTCCTTGCAAAGGAACTCATCTTAACATGATAAGGAAGATGTGTGTAATGAGGGGATGATCTTCTGCGCAATATGGGAGTGACTCATCCCCTGGCTCGAATGATACAGACTCGCAAAACAGCATGTAAGTATGTGAAAACAAGGTCAGCGTTGTAGCCTTAATAACATCCAGAGCCGGTCAGACTTAATTGCAAGCCTGACGTTATCAGATCAGGCTGCAGACTGAAGCAGTAATGCACAACTGCCGGAATATTGATGCTGTTAACTGATCGCGTTCTCATCTGGGCGTCCGGAGGGAGCGGCTGTACATGCAGAGTCATGGGAGTATCACGCATCACACAACGACATGTGACACCGGGACCCAGCTTTTACTCAGACAGGAAGTGCATCAAGAAATTACGAGATTCTTTCTTGAGTGTCAACACGCCTGGCCATCCAGGACGCAGCTGCAGGGGGACAGCGGGGCTTGCTGGAGAAGCTGAGGAAGCTCCCACGAGCTGTTTCCAGTTAAAGTCACGTTACAAGCAGATGTGTGCACAGTTAGAGTCACTCTGAGTGGTGCATCCCACAGCCTGAAAAGTAAAACAGGGTCTTTTACTATTGAAGCCTCCTCATCTAAAGCCGTCCATTTCGATGGAAAAAGACTTTTCAGATTTTCTCCATGCCCCGCTGTCTGAAACGGACTTACACATGGGCTAACCGAGGCTGTGGGCCAGGACTCCACCCCCCCCCCAAATTCAGCCCTGAAGCTCCCCCTTCCACATATCACCCCCCCCCCCCCCCCCGCCTCTTTTCTTGAGTGTGAAGTGACACAGCTCGGACATCCTGCACTTCCTACGCACGGCGGCAGGGCTGGGGGGTGCTGGGGGGTTGGAAGCCTGGGAACGAGGCGGCTTCTGTGGTGAGGCTCTGTTTCCAGTTAAATCGAGATGATTGACGTGCCGTAGCCATGAGGAAAGGAGCCAGCTGTGGGCCGGGGTAGTCTCTGCTGGCATCTTGCTGTGCTGCACTTGTGTTTTGGCTAGTTGGGACCCCGTATTTGATATGTAACCTGCAGAGGAGCAACACATAACCTCATCAGTTATGTCCTTTGCAGGGGAGCGGAGCTGTGGAATCCCCAGCCTATATTATGCAGTGAATGCTACCCCCTCTGAACAGTAACCTCTAAAATCAATAGGCAGCATGCCTGGCAATATAATAGACTGGCAAATCCAAGATGGACTGCTGCATGAGATCCAAGTGTAATTTAAAGGCAGGAAGATTTTAAGCTACTAAATTATTTATATAGTGTTATGCCTTGGACATCAGTACCTCATACGTACTTTGTCAATTTTATGTAATGGCATGAACATGAGAAGATAATTATTACCACAATGTCAAAAAATAAACTCTTATTCAATATCAGTATTTATTTACTGATTCAAGCATTCACATTAACCTTACTGGCAAACCAAACTGTAACTGATCTTAGATAGCAGATTACAGTTTTTAAAAAATATATATTTTCAGGGGTAAACGTATTATTCAAGGGAAATGTTATATTCAAATTCATTCATTGTCTATAAAAATCACCCCAAACATAGTTTTAAGTTTGTAACAAACATAGCATCAATGATTTATTGTAGCACAGACAATTTATGCTTTTGAAGGCCTTAAGGGGATGAATTTGGCTGCCTTTCTGCGATTAAATATACACACACTTTTCTCATTTTTTGCATATGTTCTGCCCAAGGGTGCATGCACATCGTTTTCACAACGTGATGCATCTCTACAGCTAAAGATCCGTTAGGGATCTTTAATGGGTCAAAAAATACTCGGTTTTGTATGCATTTTTATATAGTCCAAAAATAAGATTTATTTTAGATTGGCTTAAAATACATATGAAAAATCCTTGAATAATTATCTTTACCTTAAACAGTATACTAACGATTTATCAATAATACTGTGCCATATACATAATGCTTTGATGTGAAACGTGAGGAAATTACGTCCTCAACGTTTATTAATATGTTATATCACATGTTACAGTCGACAAATATCTACAATAGGTATGTCAATTGCCTGAGTTAGAAGCCATAACCTCCCGTCAAGCCTCGAACAGAAACAGACGAAGTGTTGCAAGCATGGAGCGAAAGGGGCGGACTCTTTGTTGTGATTGGCCCAATGGCAAGGAAAATGGGTGGAACCTGAGAAGAGTGGGCGGGGTATGCGCTCCGGAGTGTCGGGTTTCACACGCGCAGCACGTGACCGCGATGGCCGCCGTCGCCGCTGCTGTTCACGGGCGCCGCGGCAACTTCGCCGTCCCCTGAAGAAACCCTGCTCCGCGCCTCTCGCCACTAGTACCCAGAGGGAAGGCACATTTCTCTCAATCCCCGGGCTCAATCGGGGAAAAGAGCAACTTCAAGAGGAGTCCCCCATTATCATCGCCGGCAGAAGTCCCAGCAGCCGACGGAGCGGTAGGAGGAGTCAACAGGTCTCAGGTATTTACACTTTGGACGACGGTGCCGCCGGTGCCCCCGGTAACCTCGCTTACGCGCACGGACTAACGAGTTCGTTTACGGTACCGGTGGGCGTCCGTTTAAAACTGATACCGACGAATAAAAATCAGATCGGGTCTATGCGTTTTTGGGGGGTGAGAAAGGCTGGGGTAGCCAGGGCAGTTCGCATTCAGACTGCCGGCCGGCCGGGCATGAAGCCTGTTAGCCGTGGCTACGCAAAACCTTTCATTCTTTTCAACGTTTTTTTGTGTCCCGAGAAAGAGAAATAAAAGACCTGCCACAGTAAAAAGATACCATACTGACCCCATGGCTTGTTAGCTTGCGGAGTTTCCGTGTGTGTTCGCGTTTTGACTTTATTCGCTGAATAATACAACAGCCGTTTCCTCGATATCCTGCAGGTTCATGATTTTACATCCAGGTTTATATTGTAGCTCACTGCTAATGTACTGTCTTTTTGTAGACAGTTATAGCGCTTCCACATTATAATCCCCTTTATCTAACGCGGGCGCAAAGGTAATTAAGGTAATGGCATCATTTAGGATTAATGCATTATTTCATATGCGAGTTTAATTATTAAACAGACACTGTACCGAATGACTAAAATGTATGGATGACAGTGCACGGTTAAATGTATAGTTTCCCCCCCCCCCACTGCCACATTGACGTAAAGACGACTATAGCCGACATTTTATGTGCAGTTTCTCGCTACTGCGTTAAATATTCAGTGAAAGTTAAGCCGAATACCTCTGGCATAATCTGAGTACATGTTTTGAAATGAACACACGCTAGTTTTCGGTTTCTTGAGCCGCGAGCCTGATAGCCGTGCAGTTCTGCTTGTCAGTCGAGCTGGCTGCGCTGTGATCTGCTTCTCATGGAGAAGAAGGTGTGTTAGCTCAGGCCGCCACGTATTAGATGTCCGTTTTGATGACAGCCTGCCGTTGTGCAGTTCAGCGGGGCACATGTTTATCTGTTGTCAGGATCCCAAACTGGCAACACGTACGATTTCCTGAAACTGAACCGATCGTCACTCGCGTGCGGGCTAAAAAAAAACTGTCAGCTCGGTTTCTTGACTTATGAATTCTTGAACCTGCGTAATTTTATTGCTCCTAACTGATACGCCTGTAACTTTATACGTCCGCTAACCTGTTACAGTAACCCCTGGACTGAGTCTTGAAATTGTGCATACAATACAGACGTAAATCTCTCTACTTCCTCTGTCACAAACCATGGTGTCCTTTAACGTTGTTGCATAGTAACTGCGCTTATTTGCAGTTCTCTGACAGTTGTGTTAGTGTGTTTCCTTGCAGTGGGCAACAACATTCGTATTGAAGTATCCAATACCTATCAACAACTGAAGGCATGTGTTGAATGCTGTCTTGTATTGAAAAGCAATGGTATTCAGAGCATTGCATCAGAAGTCTAGTCACTGAATAACGAATTGTGTGTCTGCGCATTCCCATCTTACTGTGAATTGCATGCACCTGTCGTAGAATTAACATCACTCGCCGGTCCATATACTAAAATACATATGGCCTGCATGGATTTGTAATTTCTGTGAGCAATCCGCTGCTACTTATGCACATACTGTCCTTGCGGTCTGGGAATGCAGACGACCCCCCCCCCACCCCATCTAATTTCCCTTTAATGGTGGTGGCACCTGTCCAGTACTTTTTTGCTGCTGGGAACCACAGGGAACTGCAGAAGAAAGATGGAGAGTGAAACGGTGAGCTGTCATTGTCCTGGTCTTCGTGGGTAGGAGTGGACTGTGTTTAGTTACTGTTGGTTTATGAGTGCAGGCTTCTGTAGGGAAACTGTTAAATTCATGTGCTTTTTTTAAACTGAGAAATGCCAGCAGCTTAAGTACATTGTGGCCCATGGTTTGTTTTGTTTTTTGAATAATAAGTACATGGTTGGTTTCTCTTCAGGGTTTTTAGAAGTTTTTCACCTGTGCTCTTGCATGTCTGATGTAGCGTAGATTTGGTGTTGAGGGCAAAGCAGAAAATGTCTCTTTTTTTTTCCTCCTCTCTCTCTACTTGTTAAGAGCTTTTGAAGAGGATATTCGACCTTCAGCCATGTGTGTCTTTGGAAATTTGGTTTCCTCCTTGTGTGAGAAGTGCCAGTTAGAGGCCGCGAGCTCGGCAGTTTCATATGACGGTAAATGTGTCAGCGCGGTGCAGGTGGCGGCCCGCTTCACTCTTTTCAGGCTCCTTCTACTCATGATGTGTAAGAGATTGCACTTTTCCCCTCTGAGATAAGAAATATGACGCATGTCTTTTTTTTGTCTCAGACGCAACTGAGACTCAGTCTCCCAGCAACTTCCTGTATCTTTAGGCAGGGTCTGACATTTTGATTTTACAGCCAATGGAACAAGAGATGTAGCCGTATCCAGTGAACTGGAGTGTTTGTGGATAGTATGTGTGGCTTCCTCACTGTGAGTTTGCAGGCGTGTCTGGAAGGCTTGAGACATCTGCGGACCCATTTGAATCAAGGCGTTTGCTTATGATGAGACGCTGGAATTTAGGACTACGACTGGATGTAAAATCCACAGACTCCTGCAGAAGATTCAAGAAATGTATTTGCCATTTGTACATGCACAGACGGTAGGGGTACATAGGAATTTTTGTGCGAAGCTCTTAGACTCAGCAATAAAGAAGAGAAATTAGTGAAGCCCATGGTAGGTAATAAGGGTGCAAGATAAGTACTAACAACATTGTAGAACACAATAAAAAAAATCCAATACCTATATATATATATAACTAAAAAAAGTTAAAACGACACAATAAAATACAGATTTTCATTTAAAAGAAATTGTGAAAGGTCATTCAGCAGACTGTACATCAGCTCACCAATTCACAGATTCGTTCAGTTTGAGGTTCTTTGCCTCTTTTCAGGTCACAGATGAGTATGACTGACTCTGTCGCATGTTTTCTCTGCACTGCCCAGATTCTCACACCATTATGAGGCTTGTTGCCTGTCAGACCTTTTTTGACACTGGCTTGGGTTAAGTGAACTTAAGTGCAGATTAGTGTGACTGATGGGAGGGATGACTTGGCCGGAGAGGTGGGTTTCGAGGAGTCCCCCGCCCCGTTCGCCGTCCTCGGCTTGTGAGAGTGCTCTGATCAGCAGCCCCTTCGCGGACCTGACGGATGAGGTGGTTCCTTCATGCCGGCAGGTCCCCCCTGAGATGCTGCAGTGAGCACTCAGAACCGTGAACTCTTCAACCTCTGTAACTCTGTCAGACACACTTGCCGTGTGGTTTTCAAGTGAGAAGCAAAGAACTACGAAAGAACCACAGTTTGGAAACCGGGGCTTAAGTTCTCAGCAAAGTAATGATGATAATAAAAAGGTGGCAATTGGTTGGCATGGAAGTTGGCATCATATAAACTATATATATATATCATATAAACATCATATAAAGTCAGCGTCTTGAGTTTGATGCATGGGCAGCCGGTGCATTAAATGGAAACAAAAAGTCCTTCCATTTTCAAAACAGTCAAATTTTTGAATGTGTGGAATTCCTGTAGTGTCTATATATGCAGTAAAATGTATTAAAATGTGTATTTGTTTTCAATTACCATCATCAATCAGCCATCAAAGACTTTCTGTATCAGATATCTGAAAAAGTCATCTGTTGTCTAACAAATCTGATGACAGCTGTATTGCAGTGACCCTTTAAACCACTCGCAGTTCCTATGCAAACTGCACTGCTTACATGTGAATACGCCCGTTCTTTGCCTGCTGTTGTGAATGAAACGAAGCTGTGAGATGGTGTGTGTGTGTGTGTGTGGTTGATGCCTGGAAGAAAAACACAGACAGCCTTGCTGGAAGGCACTGTTATTTCCATGGGCTCAGATCCCAGGCGATGTAGAGATTATGTGGAGCCCCGAGCTGCAGGCCTGATGCTGAGGATGTGCTGGGGTCTTTTTAGTGACTGTCAGTACCCTAACTTTATGGTCTCAGCCTGGCTCTGTCCGGCGGCGGTCGTCACATCTAGCTGCACGCGTTTCCCTCTCCTCTGGAAATGGTTGTGCGGCACTGGTTCATATTTAGTCTCCCGGCCTGTTTTCTGAGGGCGCTTTTTCTGTTGGAGCGACTGCCTCTGGGTCTGTCCGGACATCAGAGAGGCACAGAGGTCGCCGTATGGCACCCACACGCTTGCATTACTGCTGCCCCCCTCAAAGTGAGAAATAGCCTGAAATCAGTCGTTTTGGCTGTTTATCCCAGTGAGTCCTTGCCAAAATGTGGTTAAACATCATAATTACTTCTTCTTTTAACACTCATAATTAATTCAGGTTGTACCAGCACACTGCTGTTTTGGCCACACAGCCTAAGCAAGGACTGGTACCTAATCAGAATTATGGGCTCATTTTTGGTTTAACTGGTATGATGGTAGAGGATAAAAGGGATGGGAGTTGTCCCATTTGTTTGATGCATGCATTACTGGAGTAGAATCCCAGTCAGAACTGTGCCTGTTCAGAATGTGGACTTTGAAGAGTACAGCAGTCATGAGTTTGCTGTGTAAAGGGTGTTCCCAGTACTTTCTGCTAGCCTCCACATGGTTATCCCCCATCTCAAAATGGAGAAAATGTAATATTCTCTGTAATGTTAAAGCCATCCTTTGCCACACTTGTACCATTTGCTTTTGAGAATCAGTCATTTTGAAAGCATCAAGTGATGTAAACTGGTAAGTTCTATAAAACGATCAACACAGTTGGCTTTAATTTTCACCGCTGGCCACTGAAAGGAATGGTGTTTTACGCAGTCATCATCTTGCCTTCGCTGCTGCTGGAAGTGGAGCAAAGGGCAGGCTTTCTCAGGGCTGCTGGGAAGAACCACCGCTAGCTGGTTACATGTCAGGATTACCAGTCATGGCCCATCTGCGGAAAATGTGCGTTTTGACTGCTTGCCGCAACATGTGGGTTGGCCTATCAACCACCATTAGAACCTCACAGTGCTGTGCTTTCGTGGGAGAGCCAGCTGTGTTAAATTATCAAGGCACCAAAGGCAAAATTGTCACTAAACAAATCAAGAGACAGATGGATATTATTGGACGTAACATGACAGAATGCAAAGTGCCAAATGGGGTGGCTGGTCAGAGTGGTTTTATTGTTTTGAAACGTTTATCTAAGGTGAGAGTGTTTTAGATGTTTGTGCGGATCTTAATAGCCACTAGTGGTGTACTCTCATGAATGTGCTGTTTTGTGATATGTTCTGCATCTCCCGGTCCTCTCTCATGCTTGGCTGTGCATTGTTACACCGCAGCCTCCTGCATTATAGGGTGGGGAGATTTCCCTTTGAATGTAGGTTGTTTTCCTCTACACTGAGGCAGATCAGACTTAGCAGATCGTCCATAATAAAGGTGAGGCTTGAATTCTCATGGGAGAAGGTGGTAATGTTCTTCAGATAATTGTGCATTGGATTAAATTTACTCTCTGAATGTTTCGTGCTCAGGCCAAGAGGGAGAGAAGAAAGATAGACATTCATTAGCAGTGCTTTGTTCTGTGCGTTTGCCTTCCCAGCACACGTATTAAGTAAAGCTGTCTACAAGAACTTGCTGTTTGCACTTGCTGTAATTAGGTCTGTTTTGTCCCCCTCATTTTTACTGCATTATATTACTCACAGCAGAAGCGATGTGGCCAATGCGCAGCTCAGTGTAACTGACATTCACGAAATTAGCATTCTTTTACATTATGACTTACTTAGAGCTCAGCCATGTCAGATAATCTGGCTTCCCGGTTGTTGGCGTCCCTCTCCGGCTCTAACCTTGCGGTGGCACAGCTCCTCTCCACTGTAATTAGGCCTGTTAACACTTTGATAATGGAGCTTATTGACGTTTGTAAATTTCACCCTGGTAATAAGACGGTTGCCTCGGTGTGCCCTAGCTTGAAAACGTCCATGCGTTGCTGTCCGCCACCTCCTGGGCAGTAAAGCACTTCATTGGCTGTAATAGCAGCGGCGGCCGGTCCTCTGAAAGGCAGCGAGCCGCTCTCGTATTGTCTGCCCGGCATGTGAAGTGAGCCTTAATCGTGGCTGGTCTGACCTGTCTCCTTCAAAATGGGCAGATAAATAATGACTGTGTGTATATTTGTTTCCGCGGGGTGGCGAGATGGGCCCACATTGCTGCGCGGCCCTAATGAATGGCTTCCATTCCGCTTTCGCTCATTTTCTCTGGACAGTACCATTAAGTTTGACAGATGATATGTTCTTCCTTTGAAACAGTGATCTTAAGCACATTGTCACTGAAAATCTGATTCACACCCTTCCTTTCCTATTCTCTCTCTCTCTTCTCCCCCCACCCTGTTAATATTTCTCTTTGAATGGAATAGTAAGACTGCTGGGGTGGGTGTGTGTGTGTGGGGGGGGGATTTGGGTTAACCCTCTCCTCCCCATCCTCAGCATCCTAGTTCTGAGCTCTCCTCCCAGCGGGCTTCCTTTGGCCTCACGGTACCTCCGTTTGAGTGCAGCTGCTGACCCCGTCGGCACGAGTGGATCGGGTCGCCGAAAGCACATTAGATCAGCGGACGCTCCTCCTGGAAAATGGCAGGATAATGGCCCAGAACTAAGGGAGGGGGTGCGTAATGCATTCTTGGCTGCAGACCCCAACATCATCATCATCATCATTACTCGCTCTCCCCAGCCACGTCCCCTTTATGAGCCTCTGATGCTGCGGCCGGATGGTGTGGGGGCCCGGCCGCACAGAGCTGCGTGCCAGACCCTGTCCTTGCTGACATTGGGCCACGTGGTGCTGGTGCTCTGGGTGACACCCTGGGAGGGCAGGGGTGCTCCAGCTCGTCTCATTCTGCGGAGCTGCCATGTGGCAGGAAGTGTCCTTTTAACATTGTCCTTAGATGTCGCTGCTCAAGTCTCTGCTGTGTCACTCTGTGCTCAGGTCTTATCAACCCAGCCGGTCCAGGGCAGTTCTACTGGGGTGTTACTGCACCCCCCCCCCC
>JABFEB020000092.1:29415679-29432433 GCA_019775895.2 Stomatorhinus ivindoensis
TTTCAGATAGAAATGAATGAGCGGTCCCCATAAGGATATGTTTACCCTACATGTGCGTGTGTGTGTGTGTGTGTATGGACACACAGGCTTGCCTTTATGTATGTGCTCCTGGTGCTGTCGGTGTGGGTTTCACGTGTATCTGTGTATGTGTGTGTGTGTGTGTGTGTGTGTGTGTGTGAGAGAGAGAGAGAGAGACGCACAGCTGTCTAATGGAATCCGCCACTCTGTGGTATGGCGGGGGGGTTTGTAAGAAGAGAAGGACGGGTGGCATCTGATGACTCGCTCCTGTTCACTATTCCTCTGTCTCGTCTCCGCATGAAAAGCGGTATGAATTATTCAGAGGCCGTATTGCGGCCCTCGCCTTGCCAGCCAGCACGGCTCCTAATGAGCCCCGCCCGCCCCTCATCCAGGGCAGCGTGGCACTCGGCGGCCTGGCCAGCAGTACCCACGGCGACATGGCACTGTAGCCCATGGGCTATGAGAGCTTCAGGCACCCGCTCTGCCTGTTCTGGGAATCGGGACCAAATCAGAGATGGGATCTGGTGGGGATGGAAAAGGACGGGGCCCAGCCAAGTGGGGCAGGGGTCGGCCTGTTTATTCCTGTCCGTTAGCTGTGTGCCATGCCGCTTCCTGCTCTCCCTGGGCTTGAGGGGTCTGCCTTTGCTTTCTACACCATATCGCTCCTGTTTTTATATCACCACAAACTCTGTTTATAGCCAGATATGTTGCCTTTCCTGAAAAGGGTGGGAAGCATGAAGTTGCTAATTGATTGAAGGGGCTGTGAGTATCCCTGAACCCCCACCCACTTTTTTTGGAGGGTGCCACACCATCAACCACAATTTACTTTTAGTTGCCCTTTTAATTTATTGGCAGTGTACAAATATTTGACTTAAAATTTTAAGGCCGTGGCTGTAATTTTTTGTTCCGGAAGTGCTTAAAGACATTTTCTGCCTGCCTGTGTTAATATGATTTACAAAGTGTCGGCCCGTAATGATATTTTGCCTGTAATCCTACCTGAGATCATGTAAATCCCACAGCACCTGTACAGCATTTATATATATTGAATAAATACGGAAAGCAGTCAAATATATAATGTATAGATGGAAGTGCTTCACTGTTTTATTTTGGACTAAGTGGTTGCATGTTCTCAGCCGTCGATGGACAGTTGTTGTAAATCTCCGCTTCACATTTAATGTGTCTCTCTCTCCAGGGCAGTGATTCACACTGAAGGAATTTCATTTACGGTCACTCTCGTTCTTCTGAAACAGTGAACGTTACACCCGTAGTAACATGAAAATGTGCCTGTAAGATGCTGTTAAAATGATGTTTTCCCCAGCCTTAATGGCTTTGTCTGCGCGGGATGATTGAAGTGCCCTGCGCTTGTGTGCCTGCATAGCGCCGTGACACTCACTGGAATGATGACAGCGGATCTACTCCTGTTTGGTCCGGAGTCCCCGCGCTGTGATCTGGCACCAGGTTGCGCTAATTTGTGGCCCGTTTTGCTTGGGGAGTGCAGGCCAAGCCACCCAGTCGGATTAAACATCAGCAGAAGGGTTTTGTAGCTGTTCTGCAAATAGCCTGATCTGGGTTATCTACCTGTTTGCTCACAGATGCATATTTAAACCCGAGACTTTTTCAGTTGAGTGGCCTTGCAGCTGCCCCCCCCCCCCCCACCGTGGGGGGATTTGGGCACCCATGACGAGCACCCATGAGGGGGGGGGGGGGGGGGGGGGGGGTCAGTGAGGTCAGGGCACCTTTGTGACAAGGCGGCATGTCGAGCCACAGCAGAATCATGATTGGATAAATGATCTCTCTCAATTCTCATGAGCGAATGGGAGCCTGTCGCCACGGACGGCGCTCACAGAGGCTGCAGCCTGTGATGTTACTTCAGGCCAAAGTGAAAGGGGGTGGTAGCTGGGAACGGGGCATGTTGGGCTCAACAAAAGCAGGAAAATTGAATGGGGGGAGGAGAATGAGAATGCATGGGGCAGTCCCAATGGGCAGGCCCGGGGTGAGAGGGGAAGGTGAAGCCCCCAGATTGATGAGCGCGCCCCCGGTTAAATATTGTCAGGGCCTTTTCTGCTGAGCCCAGGAGCCAGAGAGGGGAACGGCTGGGCTGGCTGGGTTAAAGTGCCCTCCCTCCCTCTCTCTCTGCTTACTTTGCAAATCTCAACAAGTGCTGCATCTCCTGTGCCGAGAGCAGGAGAATGTACGGGCCAGCCTGCTACAGCCGCCGCCTCTACACGCCGGTCCCGATCACCTCATTTGTTAAAGGGGCAGAGGCCCTCTTTCTCTCGGCTTATTAATCCTCAGATCAGGATAAGTGAATCCCCGCGCCAAAACGAAGGCATGGCCGTCGCTGCTCCCTTTCTGGTAATTTAAATGGAAATTTCAGCGTCGGAGGTGCAGGCTAACCTTTAATTCTGACCCCTGCTATCAGAGCTTCAAGCTGAGTTAATGGGCTGTTTACCGGTGCATTGTGGGCCAGCTGCAGCCCCGTTGCATTTCAAAGTCCGCAGCCACCCGCGGTGCTCGCGCAGCCTTTAGATAAGCGGCTCTTCTCTGTCCATCAGAGCGGCGTGATTGATACTTGGCACGCAGGCATCTGCAGCATTGACGCGTGAAGCAGGGGACCCAGATGCAGCAGTCCAAGCCACGATTAATCCATGCTTCAGTTTATTATAGATTTAAAGAGGGCAGTGATGTGCTCTGGATGGGTATCTTGTATATTAAAACCCATCGTTTACAGCTTGAACAAGTTTTACTTCTAGATAAATACTGACTCTCCAGAGAGGGTTTAGTTTAGGTTACCTGTGACCCTTGAGCTAGTCTTTGGATTGTTTAAAACCTCTGGGATCCTGATGTAAGAGGTTGAATAAACTCCCTTTAAATAAACAGATCATCTCGGGCAGCGAGGATGGATCTGCACTCGGTTTGAGAGCTTCCCAGATGAAGCTGGGTCTCTGAGAATGGGGGTGGGGGGTGAGGATGGATGGATGGATGGATGGATGGATGGATATGCTATCTTTCTAGCCAGCCTGTCCTTTTGAAATGCTGATGAACACCCCCCATCAGTGTCCCCTTGTGTTTAATGAGGCTGGCCAGAGTTATCCGTTCCATTAACCCCCCCTGCTTCTTTTTTGGGAGTGGGATGGGGGAGCCTGACCCCCGCCCAGCGGCATTTGTCACGTTTGGGCTCTGCACGCAGCTACTCTCCGCGCCTTTTGTTCCCCGCACTGCTGGCTAAGCAGGGATTTCAGATGTTCCATTAACATTTGAACCGCCTCTGCACATTTTTACATTTCCCATCAGTGGCCAGGATCTCCCTCGACCCCTCCCATCCCCTTCCCCCGTGGAGTCCCTCCTAACCTCAGAACCGCCCTCCCATGTGTGAGACACCCCTGGTTCGCTCACGGCTCCCTGCTACTTTTAAGGCAGATTCCCTCGTCATCCCAGAGACGCATTCAGTTATAAGCCCCCCATGCCTGTTTGCCCCCGTCCTACCTGAAGTGTCAAGCATTGCCCCACACACCCAGCAGCCTGTCATTGAGCTGGATACGATATTGTCACCCCAGCTAATCACTTTGCTCAGCTGCTAACTAGGCCGCAAGTCTGTCAGGCCGGATCTGCACGTTGGCCCCTCCCTATTCGATATGGGTGCTGCTCCAATGAGACTCTGTCCGCCGGTCTGTCCTGGCTCCCTGTGGGGCCACGTCTTTGCCATGCCCCACATTTTCATATGTTCTCCAAGCACCTCATTGGTTTTGTTCATGCTAGATGGCTTCAGTCACCCCAGCGTGTTTCCATTACAGCTGTTTTATGGGTTACCATGGGAATCGCCAGTGACACGGCTGTTGGCTGGCGGTGTTTGTTTGTAGTGAATGTCTCAGCGTTTCTCTTAACAGCAGCTGCTGGCCCTGGGCCTGACGAAAAAAAAAAAGCCTTATTGTTTTGCTCTTAAAGGGAACTTCACCTTAAAGTGACAGCGAGGTGGACTTTCATCAGATGACTGTCGCACACCTTTATGAGAACCTCCCTCGTCACATCAGGGGTGTCCCTTATCCTGTTGTCTTTTTCTTGAGAGGAACCCTCAACCTGAGCCTGTGGCTCAAACCACACAGCCAGGTCCACTGTCCAGTGTTCGAGCTCTCCTCTATACAGCGACGGCGCCGAGTCCAGTCGTCGCCAGGGAGACGGGTGGCTGTTTTGGGCCGGCTGAGGAAAAACAGCTGTGTAAATATACATGGTGGTGGTGTGGGGGCCAATAACACAGATGTTAGACAGGTAGAAAAGAGCAGGCCTGAAAAGGGCGGAGTCAGGGGATCCGAGGGGAGGAATGTGGATGTGGAATGTTCCAAGGTGGGAATCTCTTGGGGGTGCAGGCCTGGAAGCGACTACACTCAGGTGATCTGCCATCATCAGGCAGGCAGCTCTGTGTATGGGGGTGCTGGCGGAGGCTGGGGGGGTGGGAGAGGAGTATAAACACTAATCCAAAGTGTTTACGTTCCCATCAGATCTGGAAGCTTTCAGAAAGGTGATAAGAAGGCCTATTGGTCTGCTTGTTCTCACGTGCTGCCACTCTCTCACCTGCTCAGGTGCTGCGATGTGACATGCTGATCCTTCAGATACTCTCCTAAGTAAAACAAAGAGCTCCATTTGCGACCCCCTCCCCACTCCTGCTTGGCACAGCTGAGTAGAGTTAACTGCCCATTTCTCTTAGAAAATGTGTGGCTGTGGCAGATAACATGTAAGCAGGCACAGGATTATGTAATGACCACAAATCTGTTTCTCAGAAGGAAACCGAACCCTGGACGTGGAGGAACTCCAAGCTGATGCGGGTATGGCCCCCAGAATGGCGGGTCATTGGCTGGTGGGCAGCGTCGGTGAATGGTGGTGGGGGGGGTTGGTTCAGGGAGCACGCTCTGATTGGTTCACAAACACATGGGCACCCAGTGCCCATTTACACGTCTAATATGAAGACCGGGAGGCATAATAATAGCCAGACTGGAATTAATTTAATGCTAATGAAATCTCCCCTTCGGCCTGTTTTCTCCCTAGCAGACAAACTGTGCATATATCACCCTCCGAGGAAATGTTCCCTTCAGCTCCTGGCCAATGCCCAGGCAATGATGAAGGTACTAATAGGGAGGCATGATGCATTGTGGAGATGGGCACATTCTGGCTCCTCCCCGTGTGTGTGTGTGTGTGTGTGTGTGTGTGTGTGTGCCTGCATGCATGCATGCATGGTCGTGCTGCTGTATGTCCCCTAGGCTGGGTGCCCTTCACGGGTCACCTTCACTTCCTGACGCCCACACGGAGCTGTTTGCTACCCCTTTGATTGGTGGGGCTGCTGTCGGTGTTAGTTCCTTACAGCTTCTTAACACCAGTGATAGGAAAGGTAAGCAGTAATAAACTTTTTACCCCCCCCCCACACACACACACACACACACACACACACTGTGTCTGCCTGCCAGGTCTCGGGGGCCTCAGTGCTGGCTGTTTAACATGAGCGGAGGATCCGCTGTACGTCTGGCTGCTGGTGACGGGCAGGGTGACTCTACAGGCCCCAGAAGAGCGACGCCGGTCACAGTCACGCAGTGACAGGGGTCACACACACAGCCTGTTTGGACGTGCGTCTGTCCTTTCCCTCTGTCTGCCGCCCGGACACCTGTCTGGAGTAGGTCAGCCAAAGCGTGATTTTCTGTCATCCCGCTTCTGGAGAAGGTGTAGGCACTAGAGAACACGCCGAAACTTTTTCAGAGTAACGGCTGCTCTCTGGGAGCGCCGCCCCTCCAGGCACCTCCACACGGCTACCTGCTCTCACTCCAGTCCACCGAGGCCAGTTTCTGCCAACCTACCTGCTTGCCTTCACCCTCTGTGCTGACATTTACACCACCAAACTGGCCAATCTTCCCTCCTGCTGTGGAGAACTGACAAATGTGGCGATGCATCAGCAGGCCCCTAGGTGAACACCCATTCCTCCAGTGCTGATGTAATCCTCTCTACTGTCACTACAGGAACAGCCAATGGATTCTACCAAAGAACTCATTAGTCCAAGCTTGAGTACTGTACTTTGATGAATGCCCAAGTCATTCCAAATGGCAAGTACTTGTGTTACTTAGAATCAGAATGCACCAAAGGGAAGGAGGGGGCATTAAATGTAAATTAGGCTGGACTTAGGAAGTCAGGAGTAGGTTTAGTCTTGTTTCCTCTGGGAGGCTTTAAAATTTGTTGGCTTATTTAAATACTTAAGTCACTTCTGTAGAACAAAGTCCTCCAATAAAGCTGCGTTTAAAAGTGTTGTTCACGTGGTATTTCAGGACATAGTTAAGATATCCATGTTGTTTTAGAACAGGCTTTGAAGTGGACTGCAGTTGCATTAGGGTCAGTATTCTGAAAGCTGCAGTTGGGCCGTCATCACTGAGCCCGTACACAGCTCATTCAGGGTGACATCTTGGACATTTAAGCTTCAAACTGAAATTATGATGCGTTTGGTTTTTCTCCAGTGTCAAATATCCGCTTTTACCATGGACTGTAATCTGATCCGGGGAGATTAAACCTGATGTCATTTTATATTTTCGATCTGAGCACAAAACATATTACAGTAATTAAGATATCCTACTGCACAAACAGTACAAGTATGAAATTGACTTTTTCTGTTGTGTTACTCACCCTGAAATTATTTTAATGTCCACACACTGAAAATGTGAACTTGAAGCTGGAAAGAAAGGGAATAAGATGATTTTTCAGCTTCTCGTTTAATCCTGAATGTTTGCTTTCTAAGGTGGGTCGTTCTGATGCTGCCTGTGGTAGAACTGAGTACCACAGGAATTTGCACAGTGTACCTGCAGCTCTCTGGTGCCTTTATCTATGAATGTAAACAGTCTGTTCACTCTCAAAAGTGTGCAAACGACAGTCCCTGCCCTATGCCCCCATAGGCGTGGGCCAAGTCCCAGAATGTGAGTGTAAGAGACACCAGGGTTCTGTTGTAGAAGACTCACATGATCCATAATCACAAATAGTACACTACAAGCTCTGAAGGAGAACCAGCACTAGGCTCTGACTGTGGATGAAGCCTTAACGGGTCCTATTCCCTAAACGATTGCGTGTTTGTTTCTGTACGTGTTTGGTTCACGTAATGGCCGCTGTAACAGTGCAAGTTTTCTTTTAGTACTTTAATCCCATGTGAAAAGATGCATCCTTTGTAATTTTGCTGATGGTATTGTCCTTTGAGTCAGTTAAGAAGAGCCTCGGATTCCCGTCAGGTAAAAGTAAGCGAAGATACGGGGATGACATCGTCAGATGAGAAACGCAGAGGCATGCGAGCGCGTGGGTCACTCCGGGGTGAGGCTGCCTGCCTCCACGGGTTCAGGAAAAGTTCAGCCGCATAACATTAGGCAAATTAGCGAGGGAAGATGCGGTTTGGGAAAGGGGCGAAGGATTTGGAGTGATGGGAATAATGACCAAAGGATGAGGACCCCGAGACGAAGAGCAAAACACACGTACGTCTTGTCCAAGGTTTCACCCAGAATAATAATAAATGTGCGCATATCACCCTGCCTCGCCAGACTGCATGCACGCATTGCTTGGAGTTGAGCAACCAGCCTTTCATTATTTACGAGCCAGGGGGCCGTTTCTGTTATGGATACTACTGTAAATATGACACGCAGTTCGCACCTTAAATGCCGTGTTGACCTCGTATAAATGTCGTTTTCTGAGAAAACATAAATGTCACACAGGAACAAAGTTAAAGTCTACAGAGGGAAGACGTGCTTCCTTCTTGAACGGCAGTCGTCACGCAATGACGAAATACTATTGGGGTTTCCGATTTGCGTATACTTCTGGCCAGATCTTTCGGCAACAACAGGACTAAGTCGCGAACGCTGTTTACTGTAGAATTGCCTCGTGACATTTTAAAACCTTGCCCTGAAGTTTCCAGGACATTTATTGTTTCGTAAAACCCCGTCCGTACAGTTTAAACCGGCAGAATTGACGAACAAACGGACCGGTCACCACCAGCGAAGGTAAAATCGGACCTCCGGGATTAAATGCCAACCCACCCCCCAAACCAGTCTTTATGGGACCGCCGTCCACATCGGACATCACAGTGGTGCCGGGTGTGTGGTTTATTTTCGCTGGCTGATCAAATAACTCCTATCGTAGCTTTCTCCCATTTCCCCAAGCAAAGAAATATGACAAATCAGCCGAGTGCCCCGCTGTGTAGTGAAAAAGGTTTCTGAAGCTGTGTTTTTATTTTACTCGGCTGTATTATCTCATGTACTTGTAGGTAATCCCATCGATTTTTCTTTCTCTTAAGAAAATTACATTTCACAGAGCCCCGGGTTTATTCTTTAAATGCACAATATAGGTACCCTAACTGGTAGCCGTTTTGGGAGGCATATTTACTCCATTGAGGTGTCTCCTAGTCAGTTTTGCGACGTAAGGTCATAGATGTGCGCAAGCGTTCATCACTTTGTTAGTAGTAACGCAGAGACAACTGCGATGACTGGTGTTTTCAAACCGGCCCGCAAAAACGATCTGCCTATCTCTGTCGGGTAGGCAAAAACACAGGCTACGAATCGCGGGTCTTGTTAGAGGATGGATTTTGCAGATACGAGCCCCGGTCGATACGAACGGGTTAAACCTGAGATGCACTGTGAGAGTGAGTGAGTGTGCCAGAGAGAGAGAGAGAGAGAGAGAGAGAGAGAGGGAAAAGAACCGAGGTGGGTGGGGTCTGAGCACAGCTGCTGAGCCTCGTCACAAGCTGCAGACCGTGATAGAGACGAAATTGGTGTGGGAAACACGGAAAGACCCCCAAAGAAAAAAAAAAAACACACGAAGGAGGGAATTGATCCTCAAGTACTTTGAACCAGGGATAGGGGAAAAGACTAAACACGTTGCCGTGTAGAGATAAGAGTATCTCATGATTGTAGAATGAAACGACCAGCAGTCTGCCTGTTTGTAGGAAGAAGTGAACTGCGCTACAGAAAAAGCTGTTTGGCCAGCTAACGCAGGAAGGCACATGGGGCTGTTTTCATGACCCCAGACGGCGAATCCGAGCTGAATACTTGTGCACGTTCTGGGATTCTTTTTTCCAATTTCACAGCATTAATTTGCCACATTTAGTGGGAAACGCTGCTATTCGAAAGTTCTTGTGCAATTGATAATATTTTGCTCACCGACGTACGGGGGATTTGCGTGGTCTTTTTCTTTTAATATAAGACCAGAAGACTTTACTGGTACCGCGGGGAATTTATTTTACAAAAGTTACTGCTGTTGAAATTACAAATCAGGATACTGAGGAACCCTAACTCAGTTAAACTCTGGGCGACATGCTGAGGACTGCGTTATGTATGCATATCTTTCAGATACGACTTTGCTGTTTTTTTTCTCAATTTATAGATTCTAGTTTGTTGTCCGGATAAGTTGGGATCCACTAAACCAGCTGGATCTGGCTCAGACCCCGCTGAATCCTCTGTCAGTGTACAATATTTTATTTTTCTGTTTTATCGCTGACTCTCACCTTGACCGAAGGGAAATCGCATGTTCTACCTCTACCTTAGATTAATTATAGCAAACGAATCTATCATTAACGTTTAGTTTGTTCAACGCATTTTTATTTTTTCAGAATTTCCCTATTGACAGATTTCCATTGTTTGCCTTGGCTCTTATAACCTATGATGTATGAAAGCGTGGACGTCGTGGGATTGAATCCCAGCCCAAACCCTTTTTTAATGATGGATTACTATAATCAGAATCGTGGGTGCTTGATTCAAGAGAAAGGACTTGTGGCCGGAGCATCGCACCCCTACCCAACCTCCATAACCTCCATCAGAAACCAACACTGGAACGGCTCAAATCACTGTAAGTGGCATTTCGCTTGGAAGTTTAACTTTTTCTGGCAAGGTCATGTCTGTTTATACGAGGTGATATTTATTTACGGCTGTATAGAAACTTAAGGGGCATTATGCGGTCCAATTGTCCATAACAATAATGACCATTAATAAAGTCGTTAATTCGTATACGAAATGCAAACGGGGTCAGAACAGTTTGCAGTAGGCTACTTGTAGTCCCGCAACAAATGTACGTTGCCCACAAAAAATTGGGGTTATTAGTTGTAAATTGTCTCTCTTCGGCGATTTTGGCCCGTATTTAATAACGCGTTTCCTTTTTGACAATTAGTTTCACCATTTCAAAATATCAACATTTTGCACATTTTGTGCTTGAATAGTTATTTAGTTACGCAGTCTTCTGGACCGCAAACCCTTTAAGACCAGTTAAGCCACGTTGAAGCCTTAAATGTTAGTCGCTGTAGTAATGGCTGCAAAGTAATGGTTTTAATGTGCTGAAACATTGCACAACACAAGACATAGCGACATAGGCGGTGCTTCAAGTTTATTGTATGTTGACCATTTGCAACATATTGCATCACCTGGGTTTAAAATGACATTTGGAGAGCAGGTCACAGCAAGACCTGCAATGTGACAAGACTACACGCGATTAATTGTTCTCGAAGAAAACTGGCCCGGTGTTTCATTTGTATATATTTGAGATGTTTAAATTTTGTGTGGTTTTCAAGCAACGTGGATTGATAAAACCACACGCCGCCCCTCCTGTTGCCTCAGCTTGTGCGTAAGCCATACTGCTTTACTGTATACCGATGCGAAATAATGTATAACCCGTGATGACCGTGTCTTTGGAAATGTTTGATACAATAAAACGTATAGTGGATTTTGTTTGTTTGTTTGATGCTAATTTACCGTAGCGGTTTACAGTTATGCTCTCTTACTGCAACCTTTAAATTGCAGATTCGGGTGCTGTTGTCGACACATTTGTAAATGCATGCTAATCATCCTTTGTTAGTTTTGTTTTAAATCGATTCATATTGCTGACATTACAGCCTAAGGTGAAACCGAAGGAATGATTATTTGATTGGAGTAGGATGGATAGAACGGAGGCGACCCCTTAGCCTTGCATTTTTACACGATATTTAGATGTAACAGGCACTTGCAGCTGCTATAGTTAATTTTTTTACCTCATTGAGACGTCAGAGTGCAGGAGATGCTGGTGTTGCTTGTGAAATAAACATAGAGGTTAATTGCAATTAAGAGGGCAGCGTTTTGTGCTAAAGCCGTAGGTATGTACGGCAGATATGTTAGCAGGAATTGCGACGTTTCAGGCGATCATAATGCGTCCGCCCTTTAAATGTGCGGGCGTCCTAGGGAATGAGGCACTGCTTTTCGGGGTGTTCTTCTTGACCGGTAAGGCCGTAATAGCATCCGCCGGACATAGGGAGTTTATGGGCTGCTGCAGTCGTCGCGCGTCGGAAGGGACGACGTGGAGGTGTCTCCCGAGCCGCAGCAAGTGGAAATTTCTTTCTGGCTCGGCGTTTTTCTCTCTATAGCAACTGTTTAGGGTAGAAGTAGTATTATTAAACTTAAATGTTTATAGCCCGTGTACATGTAGCAGCCTGCTATTTTATTGTAAATTATGTTTAAATAAGCAGCTGAGGATTATGGCTTTATTGTTCGTTATTTTCACGCGAGCCTAGTCTTATTTTACTCAACAACCATATGTTTACAGGAATGTCCATATGTTTACATTAAATGTAATATCCGTCATACGACGAAAATAGCCGACGTTTATTTCCACGATGTCTGAATAGGGGTCGCCTGAATTTTTGGTTTCCTTTCGTAGGCTGTTCCTTACGCGGTTTTCAGTTTTCCTGTAGTATGATTTTTGTTTCGTAGTGCGTGGGAAAATGTAGAAATCAGATTTCATTGCTGAATCTGAATGTGTGTAAATGCAATTTTTTACGCGTACCCTGTGCCAAAATTATAGAGTGAGAGGAGTGAAGGATACACGTGGTTCTTATAAATACAAGTTAAGCGTGGTATCTGGTGTGTATAACGAAAAATATTTGGAGAAAAATGACCGAAATAAATGAAAATGCGGCACCTAAACCTACCATTTCTTAGTAAGGCACAGGACGTCAGTCTTAAACAAAACCACAATATACGGGAGACTGTTGAATCGTTAATTAGGGAAGACTTTCATTTGTTAATGGCTATAATGAGATTTGTTTGCAGCCGCTGGCTAATTAATCAATGGTATAGGCCCTACTTATATGGCGCATTTGAGCAATCGTCCACATATGTGTAATTTAGCATAGCTTCTTTAAAGAGTCTAATGCGTCTGCTACTCATCTTTTGTTAATGTTAATAATAATAATAATAAATAAATATATAATACTTGTTTGCAGATGATCCAGTATGTTGAACGAATCATTCATATGTCAGCCAATGAAACGGCACTTCATTCATTTTTTTCTGAGCACAGCACTATCCTCGTCGGTGATGCCTGCGTGTATCTAACTGTGGACTGTCTGCTGTGTATCTGTCATCACTGGACACTTACAGTTTGCCTGTATGTGTGTCACTGCCTTATCATACACGTATTTTCACTTACACAGAGCGGAAACTGCCATACTTAGCAAGTGATACGTCCAGCATTAAACATGCTTTCCTTAAAAAGTAACTGAAGTATGACCTCAACGCACAAGTTTATCCCTGTCCGGGCATTGAACTGCAAGTCTAGCATTTAGCTTAAAAAAGGTTAACCAAAAAAAAGAAAAATGTTGGTGAGTGAAGTGGCTGTAGCCAATTTCTAGCTGCTTATCATAAACGCTGAATTTAGACGAGGACGAGAAGATCCCTGGGGATAGTTTAGCGCGTGGGCCTCCCGTTTGGTGAGGGTCGGCGTTTAGGGGCCGCCTGTGTTGCTTGACGGCTTCATTACAGGGATGCCATGAGAGATCTGCCAGCCAGCCGCTCCAGCTCCCAATCCTGAAGGTTTCTGTTGGGTGGAAAGATCTTTTTCTGGTCGTGTTTCCGCTGCGGTAAAATTGCAGAGGACGGCGTTGCTGGGTCTTGCAGACTGAATGGCCCTCGGCTCCTACTGTTCCCTCATGGGCCGACGTGTGCTCCCCACCCCCACTCCCCAGTCCCTGCTCACAACACCTTCGCCCTTCCCATGCCTCCCTGAACGGAAACCGGCGCTTTGACATGCAAAACTAAAGTCGGTAATTTGAGTAGGAGATCCCCTGGGCTCCTCGGCGATCTGCGCTTTAAGAAACCCAGTGAAACGCAGCAGAACTCGTCCCAGATTCCCGTCAGCGCTCCGCACGTACTTATTTCACGTAATCCCTCTACCCGCCGCAGCACATTTCACTGCTGAACTGTTTATGCCGTTTCGGGTTCCAGCCTTGTAGCAGTATATCGCTGCATTGAATCTGAAACGCTAGAGAATGCATACGGTGAGCCAGCACTGTGGAGGACGTTTGAGGGATCTGTCGTGGTTCGCGGTGCCCACTCGAAGCCCCCTTTTGGTTTGGCTTGGATCCCTTGGCTTTTATTTGGGCTTGTGTGTGATCCGTCGTTCCTGGCATCTTGGTCGAGCCGTAGCTTTAGAATTCTGTTTTCAGTCCTTAAAAGGAGCAAACCTGAAAGTGACGACCTCCATCCGATTTCCCACAATGACCCGAATGCTTTTACTTACTGACAATTTCTGGTTTCTTGCGTTGACCAGGCAGCCAAGTGTATTGGGTGTATGTGCGAGCCTCGGCATAGATCCACTTAGTTGTTGTTGTTGTTGTTGTTGATTGGATGGTCCAGTTATTCACTGAGCGGTGGTGGCAGATCTGTTGCTGCAGGGGGTGATGCCTCTCCCAGTGCTGTGATCTTGGGCATGTCCTCGGCTGATGCTGCGATGCCCTGTGGAACCTGGGCATCATCCTCTCACCTCTGACTCCCGGGCCCTTGGGAGGGGTGGGCCGCTCCTCTGGTCGCGGCTGCTCTTGAGGTCATTTGCCGTCTGCGAACTGCTCCGTCAAGTTGGCTGCACGTTGGATGTGTCCGGCCAAATGTGGGAGTGTAAATTGCCCGTTTGTCCTTAGCTGGCTCCTGGAGCTTGGGGGTGGGGGGTGCTGCTGGTTCTCCACTCTTCCTGCATGCATCCCCAGCCATTGCAGCCAGCCTACCTGATAGAACCAATTAAAGGCATAACACTATTTAATTAAATTGTTGCTGCTTTAATAGAATAAATATGTGGATTGGCTTGTGGTGAGTGCAGGCATCTCTTGGGTATGGACTTTCTAAATTCGTTCTGTTTTGGTAGTTTACAATCTGGCACTCATTTGAGCAGTGTTGCAAAAACCCGTATGTCAGTTTAAAGGAGGAAAAACAAATTTGACCAAAAGGTCTTTCTGCTAGTCTGCGCTTAACCCCCTCTCTTGAACCGTGGACCCGTACACAGTGCCCCTCTCGCAGTGAGCAGGGACTCTGAGCACCGCTAATCGCCCGATATTCAAAGGTTTGTTACTGGGAGCCTAATCTGACTCATGTGGTGTTTAACTGCGGAAGTCCTTTCTGAAAAACAGATGTTGTTTTATTGTTTCCCATGCAAAGCGGCCGTTCTGCTGGATGTAGTATGTGGTGGTGGTGGTAGGGGTGGGGGGCAGTTCCAGTCTGTTGGCTAAGTGTAAACTTCTGTGGTTTGCTGGGCTGGGGGCCATGGAGTGACAGTGGGCGCGGTGTGGTGTGGTGTGGCGAGGCCTCTGGGAACGGCCCGTGCGGCCTTGTGCTACATGGAAACTGCGGCCTCCTTGGTTTGGATTTGGCCAGTGCCAGCCGCATGCTGCATCACCCCCCCGCCCCCACCCCCTATCCTTGGATATTACTCCTGCTCTTGAATACCGGATGCTCCTGGTAATGTGCGGATTCTGAAACAGGAAGTGGCACTGAGACAAACAGAGTAACAGCAGCAAGACTGCACCTCCGTCCTGGGATGGTGACCTCGTCTCTTCAGGAGTGTGGGGTTCCGGGGCCAGGGCTTCTGCCGCTAGGAATCGTCCTCCTTGTCATCATCGTCGTCATCAGACTTTTTTTCTTCAAAGGGGATGGGAGGGAGGTGGAGCTAGATTCTATTAATCATGTTAACGGGACAGCAGTTATACCATGTGACAAGAAGGGCAGGAGTGAGCAGGCTTCAACACAGGGACTCCCACAGTCCTGATGGGGGCTCCGGCAGTGGCCCCATCACTCTGTGCCAGAGAGGAAGCGGCAATTCCCGGCGGATCCACACTCGCCAGTGCCCTCCCGGGAGGGGCACGGAGTGTCTGTGGTGCCAGTCCGCTCACAGTTCTGGTGGGGCCTTTGATAACCAGTCGTGTCACAGCCGGAGTGAATGAGTGAACACGTCGTTGTGCCCAGGGCAGGGCCTGTGTGCCGGAAGCTCAGGTCCGCTCCGCCGCAGATCAAAGCGGGCAGCATCAGCTAATGTTCCACAGCTGCTGGTGTGTCTCCTTCTTAAGTGTGAAGGTGGTACTGATACCCGGGGGGGGGGGGGGGGGTTATGGTGGGTCTGCCTCTTCACACAGGCTAGATTGCGGGTTGAGTGCTCCTTGTTTACATGCACCCCAAAGTAGGTGAGGGGTCGTTTGTATGAGAATTAAGCCGCAGCCACACACTCCCCCACAAATGGGAGTGAAGCCCACTTGTGATGAGCAGAGGGGTGTCATTGGCTCATTGTTACTCAGAGAGGATGGGGGATGGGGGGGCAAATAGGCTGACAATGGGCTTTCATCTCTGTATCAGTGATTACATCCTCACACACACTGAAGGTGGGGATGAGAGCTGCTGGGGGAGGGGGTTGTAAAATATTCATAGCTCCTTCATTTAAATGTCCCTGTGTAAGGAGGCAGCTGAGCGGAAGCCGTCGGGGCGAGCAGCGCTCCTGCTCCACAACGTCCCCGCTCACGTCTGCTCTATGCTTCCAGGGGGCCAGCTGCACTAAGCCTACCCCAAATCTGATGTGTTCAAGGCTTTGGCCCCCTAGTGGCAGCTGAGATGCCAGGCACGCCTGCGGCATCGCCCTCCAATCACCGTCATCCCAGAAACCCCGGCGTCGGCTCTGTATCCAAGTCTCTTAGGGAGGGCTGCCTGTTCCTCTGCGCAGGCATGACAGCGCGTGTTTTTGGTGCCTGCGGGTGTTTTTTCTTTTGTTTGTCTAATAATACTCAATGAAAAATTTGTCATTAGGCAGTTGAATATGATGCTGTCTTAATAGAAATAAGCTGTAAACCTTGATCTGTTAATCTGGCATTTAAACTGTGGTTATTAAACAGCTCAATTTGTGTGTTTATGAAACACTTTGAGACTTTCACCTTGAACACTCATTTACTTGCTACCTTGTTAACTTCCTTCCTTCCCTTGCTAAAATATTATACGTGTAAAATTTGCTGATTGGTTTCCCCTTAACACAGGGAACACGTGTTGCTCCCTTTGTAGGTGTGTAGATTGACATGTCAATAAGGAATTTGGCAATGCTAGAAACCTCCATCTTTTAGTTTTGTTTTTTTTTCCAAGAACCAAATGTATTTTTAAATTCTGTAGTCGTTGTGATGACTTTTACGTTCTGGAAATGCAATTCCCCTTAAGGCTTTACTGGGGCCCTGTAGTGATGTCTGGGAAACCCCGCAGGTACAAGTGATGCCTGTGCTAGCTAATTGGGTCAATGAGTCTAGGGCAGTGTTTCCGGATCCGGTCCATCGGGACTCTCGATCGGTCCATGTTTTCGCTCCCTCCGAGCTTGCTGCCAGACAGTCCACATTTTTGCTCCCTCCGAGCTTGCTGCCAGACAGTCCACATTTTTGCTCCCTCCGAGCTTGCTGCCAGACAGTCCACATTTTTGCTCCC
>JABFEB020000092.1:29471933-29493187 GCA_019775895.2 Stomatorhinus ivindoensis
ACCTCTGTCATCATTTTAAGTGGGAGAACTTGCACAATCGGTGGCTGACTAAATACTTTTTTGCCCCACTGTATATGGACAGAAGCATTGGGACAGCTGGCCATTACACGTACATCCCATTCGATATCCATAGACCTCAATGTGGAGTTTGTACCTTCTTTGCAGTTATAGCAGCTGCCACTTTTCTGGAAACCCTGTCCACAAGATTTGAGTGTGTGTAGGAATTTTGCCTGTTCATCCAAATGAGGTTGTGAGATAAGGCACTGATTGATGATGGACATGAAGGCCTGGTTCGCATTCTAGTTCATCCCAAAGGTGTTCGATGAGGTTGAGGTCAGGGCTCTGTGGGCCAGTCAAGTTTTTCTACACTAAAAACTCCAAGTCTTTATGGACCTTGCTTTGTGCACTGGGACACAGTCATGGTGAGACAGAATAGGGCCTTCCTCAAACTATTCATACTAAATTGGAAGCATAGAATTGTGCAAAATGTATTGCTTTCCTCAAGCATTAGAGTTTCCTTCAGAGGAACTAAGACGCCAAGCCCAACCCCAGAAAAACAACCCCAAAGCATTATCCCTCCTCCACCAAACCTTACACTTGGCACAATGCAGTCAGGAAGGTAACCTTCTCAAACTCGGACTCGTTCGTCAGACTGCCAGAATGTAAAGTGTGATTTGTCACTAGACAGAACGTTTCCACTGTTCCAGAGTCCAGTGGTGGCGTGTTTTACACAGCTCCATCTGATGTTGGCATTGCGCTTGGCTGTGTGAGGTTTGCATGCAGCTGCTCAGCCATGAAAGCCCATTCCATGAAGCTGTCATTCACACAGTTTTTGTGTTGGGGTTAAGAGGAAGTATGGAACTCCACAGTTAATTCGTCAAAGTGCTGGCGACTTTTATGCACCATGCGCCTCAGCACTTGACAACGCCACTCTCTTACATTATGTGGTCTGTCGTTTTGTGGCTGAGCTTCTGTTGTTCCTAAATGCTTCCACTTTGCAATAATAGCACCTCCAGTTGACTGGAATATCTAGCAGGAAATAAAATTCACAAACTGACTTAATGCATGCTTGAATTCACTGAGCTCTTCAGAACGACCCATTCTTTCACATATGTTTGTAACCCTGACTGCATGGCTAGGTGTTTGATTTTATACACCTGTGGTAATGGGTCTGAATGAAACACCAGTATTCAATGATTAAGAGGTGTGTACCAATGCTTTTGTTCATATAGTGCACTTTCAGTAAATAGTCAAAACTGAAAAAAAATTTGGTTTTGATTTAGACAACCAGCTCTGCCACCAGCAAAGTGACTACAGACAAGGACACGGTCTCCTCCATCCTTCATGGTTAGAACCACACAGATGGATCTCCCACCCTTTCTGCATCTCACAAATATATAGCTTTTGGGTTGAAATATTGCATAATTTGGTTTGCTTATCCATAAGACAAGTCTCCATTCCTCAGGCATCCAGTTTCTTTGATTTCAAACCAAGTGAGTCATTTCCTCTGTACTCTGTACCAATTCTTCCAGTTGTACCTGCTTCATACCTCCTGTCAACAATTGATGCTAAATCTGTACTTCTAGTAGCATTTAGCTGAACTTGATTGTCAGGTGCAGTTAATCACCAGTTTCCCAGACTTTTCTTTGATTTGCCTGACCTTGTTCATTGCTCATGAGTGAGAGTTTCTTCAGATGATAACTGTCTTAGCGGCATCAGCTACAGACACTTGCAAAGTACTTGTGGTTTCTCTTGATGATGGAGTTGTAGTTCTTTAATTATACCATCTGTGTTTTTTTTCCTTTGCTGAACGGGGCTGGCCACACATTCAGGAACCATGGACTCTCTGCAGGGTTGCCAACTTTGGTCAGCTAACGAGAGAATTTTCAGTTCAAGAGAAGTCTACATACACGTGTATCAATTTTATTACCTTTGGTTTGCAAACTACCCCAACGCCAGATACATGAGAGTTGGCAACACTGCTTTCTGAACACTACGGTACCAATACACCAGCCATCAAATGTTAATCATTTCCAAAAATAATAATAATAAAGTTACTGTTTAAAATATTTTTGATTCAGAGAATATCTAAGATATCATCTAATATGACTCAAGATAGTAGATGAGTCAAACTTGGGCTGACATCCTACTTTGGGTGCTATTTCACTGACATTTGCAGGTTTTCTTTTTTTATTGTGAATACAATTCACTTATAACTGCCTTCTTTTATAAGAACACACATATATATTATACTTTTTATATAAAAGTCTAACCGACCAGTTTGAAAAATATTACCTAGAGCTCGATCTGAATCAGAAGTCAAACCATGCACCGTCGACCAAGATAACTTGTACAAGCGGGGAAATGAGTCATGCGGCAGGTCTCTCAGCTGAAACAAAGGGTAATGCTTCAGTCTCAGCCTCGCATTAGTTGTGATAGCATGTTTACACTAACTGTATACGTATATTTAGACAGTAAAAATACATTTAGACAATGATAGACAGTAACAGTAATTATATAGTAAAATACATTTTAAAATAAAGATTTCTTATTTTAATAATAATAAACCATTAATACATTTGATTATAATAATATTGTCGTGTCGAGCGGGGACAGAACTGAGACAGGCGCAGACGTCAGAGTATCGGCTAATACGGGGTTTAATTACAGGTAAGGCAGGAAAAACGTAGACGGACAATACGATAACCAGACTAGGGAAACAAACTGAAACGCGATCTAAATACAGAGGACTAATGACAACAACCAGAAACAGCTGGTCATACGGATTCCACGGGGATTCCACACAGGGTTAACGAGAGGGCGTGGCACACGGAAAGAACGGACAATCGGGGCAGGACACATTCTTTGGATGCATTTATTTTCTTACTTTACAAATTACTGTTTATCCGGTTCATTTTGTGTTTAAATGCTAGAAAACATATTATGTGTAATTTTTTGCGACCGGGAACCAATTAATTGGTTTTCCATTATTTCTTATGGGGAAAATTCGATCACAATTCGAACTTTTTAGGATTCGATCCGGAGTTCTGAATGGATTAAATTCTGAGGTACAACTGTATATTATAATAAACATAATTATAGAATAGATAATTGAAACATGATTTCAAGTAGGCCTAATCAAATTTTTACTAGTACTGCATATGACCTGAATCACTCTACTACCTAGAACAGGGGTGGCCAATCTTATCCGCAAAGGGCCGCTGTGTATGCAGGTTCACGCTGCAACTTCCCAATTAGATTACTAATTAGACGACTGATTGGCTGAAAAATCCTGACACCTGGGTTTGAACAGCTGACCTACAAGTTATCCCAAAAACCTGCATACACACTGGTCCTTTGTGGATAAGATTGTCCACCCCTGACAACTCCTGAGTGAAACAGTGTCCAACCTCTCTCCAGGAGTTTGATTCCAGAGCCCTAGTCACAGTTGAGCGCAACTTAACGCATACCTATTAGAACACAAGAAATTTATAAATGAACGGAGGCCATTCGGCCCATCAAGCTCGTTTGGGAAGAACTCAAGTAATTGCCCAGAGTTGTTAAAATCTTATCTAGCTCTGATTTAAAAGAACCCAGGGTTTTAGCTTGCACTGCACTAACAGGAAGACTATTTCATACATTAACATACATATCTGTGTAGAGAAGTATTTTCTACGTATAGTACTCCAAATAAATTAAATCAAAATATACATTAAAGTACAGGGATGTTTTTCTTGTTTTTCTTCTCCCAGCAAGAATAACTATAGCTCAATGACAATTCACAAATTGTGTCATCGTATGGGAGGTTATTTTTTAGATTAGTGTTTCCAGTCGGCAATCTAAGGACTTAGCACTATGTCTTGCGCATAAAAATAAGCATTACTTCCGGTATATGTTTCCGGTCTCAGCTAACTCACAATAATAATAGAATTTCACCAAAATAAAAGTAGGGACGAGCCTTTGCGAAATAAGATGCTTTCAGAAGAAAATAAAGGAACACGTTTACTAAGTTTCGTGTACAATACCAAGCAACTTCTTCAACTTTACTAAAATAAATGTGGGAAGTTTAGTAGTGCTTTTAAAAATGTTAGTTATCTGTCAGCACAACCGTTCTGGTCAGTTTAGATATTAAGGCAATTCATAATAAACCTTATTGAAATGTTTTATAGTGTATAATTACATTAATACGTTATTAACAAATGTGACGATTTAAACAAAAATTTAAACACATTATAGTGGGTTACCAACAACTACATCGCTGTTTTACCGTGCTTATATTTTTATATGGAGGTAAGATCTGAAGTGTCTCCAGCATATCAAAGGCAAATGCAAATGAAAATCTATGTCTATCACATCATATTAACACACCAAAAAGAAAAAGTAACGTCTACAGTGAAGCATACAATGCGAAGCCGCATTTAACGTCTTTTATTTTGAAAGCCAGGGGAAAACCGGAAAGGATTGTTACTACCGCCAGCAACGATCGACAAACGTGGAGCTACAATGTGTGCTTGGAACGGAGGGAATTCCGGACTCGTTTAAACCGAGTGCCAGCACATTTATTTCAACTAATACGTGTGCAACTTTTCCATCATCTAACAAAGCTATGGAGCTCGATATCGATGTCCTGCCGACGCCGAAAGGAGGGTTCCACTGCAAATTGTGTGATATCAGCGTACCAAATCGTAAGTTTGGTTATTTATAACAACTAATAATACGTATTGCAGATCACAATTGTAATAACTTTATGTATTTGTTAGGTATATAATAATAAAAAAAAACATTTTGTCTGACCAACGTATGAAATCGAGCTTTTCATAAATGTCGCTTTGGGTATTTTTCAGCGTTGATGTTGCTTTTGTATTTATTTATCAGATTTAACTATATAAAGTCGAATGTCCAGCCTAACGGTTTTCTCAGTCTGTGAATAAAATTTGCGCATTCGCGCTAGCTCGCGTTTGATAAGGTGGATAAAACAAGAACCTGTATTTTTAAAGCTTTGACTGTTTTGTGGGGGTGACCATCACTGGTGTGATGCGCGTGTCGCTGGTGTGTGGCTAGAAGCCAGCTTGGAAGACCATCTGAAGGGGCGAAAGCATGGCAAGTTGCGCAGCGTGCGGGACACCCGGCAGAGGCAGGAGGCTAGCAGCATCTTCGTCAGCGGCTTCCGGCGTGGCGCGTCCCAGCAACAAATCACCGATTACTTTCAGCAGTTCGGACCTGTGTCGGAGGTCATCATGGACAAGGACAAGGTCTGTTCTTCGGGGCTCTTCATTGGATTCAGATCAAGTGTTATCAGTACCAGATTCCCGGAAATGAGCTAAGACTTCTGAGTCTCGTTGTATAACCGTACAGCTCATTGAATTGTTATACTGTCCGGTGAATGTCAGGGATTATTCATGCTGGTGTACTGAGTAGCTGTGATTTGTTCCCCCTTTTCACAGGGAGTGTATGCCATTGTGGAGTTTGTTGAGGTGGACAGTCTGTCAGCAGTGCTGTCTCACACGCAGCACACAATGGGCAGCCAGAAGCTGCGTGTGAAGCCCAGGGAGAAGAAGGAGTTCAAGTATATACCGAAAAAGAAGCAGGACGGGAAGAATCCCCGGCTGAGCCTAGAGCAGCTTTCGCAGGACCTCTGTCAGGCAGCATCAGTGAGTGTCTCCTTCTCTTCCATACAGGCTCTCACATGCTCACCCCCCCATACCATCCAGCTTCTTCTGTCATCAGAGTTAACTGTGTAGTCAGAATATGAAGAAACCCCTTCTGACCCCCTACCAAAATACACCTGAGTACTCATTAGAAACAGTAGTTGTACATGAATATAGGGCTGTTACGATCATGAAGCTTAACTTGATGATTAATTGTCATACATATAATTGTGATTAATGATTTAATTGTCTTTTTCTGTTCATTTTTAACACTATCAGCCTGGAGTTGCCCTAATTAATTTAATACTACATATGCACATTATGGAGAATCGAATTTTGAATTTTGGAACATATAACTAAAAACCTAATTTGCCTTTTAAGCTTTGTAAATAAAAATTGTACAGGGCAGATGACATAAATGCCTTTTCAAAACGACTCGAGATCAACAGTTAGTGCTGTCACTACCCAATCCGACCCACATACCTGATTTTTAGATGAATTTAGATGATTTTTAGAACTCGCATGTCAACACTGCTTCATCCATTCATCCTGCCATTTTATGGCAAACGATATTGTCTTTGTTTACAGCAAACTACGCTGGATAACTTATTGGAGTTAAGGTAGTCTGGGGAAAACATAAGTGAACGAAGATAAAATCTATTTAAACTGGGGCACCTTAAATCTGAGAATTTGTCTAAGCAAGAAATCTGAGTTTTGTGAAACATGATAGAGACCCTTGGTGTTGGTAGTTCCGTTTCTTAAAAAAATAATCCTTTTTCTTCACTTGACATTTTAAGTGTTCACTCCAGTTGTCTATTTCCAGTTTTTGGATCAACACCATTACCTAAATATCCTATATCTGAAATGTTACTTAATATTTCCATCAATTGAAATTGCTGCTATCCAACGACATGGTATTTTGGTATACATATAGCTTTGGTTCACTCTAAACTGAAATATGATGTTTGCCCTGTTTTGTGTTTGTTTCAACCATAATCACTCCAAATCAGTGGGATCAGAAAAAAATACAAAACTACATTTCTTTTGTGCTCCGGATAACAAAGAACAACATCGTCACCTTCAGCAGGAATCGGAAACAAGTGGTGTCAAGTGCACTGCTAGGACAGTTCATATTCGGCTCCTAGAAGCAGCACTGAAGTCCCATAAAGCAAGGAAGAAGGCCTTCATTAATGAGGAACAGGGAAGAACAGGCTGCAGTTTGCAAAAAAAAAAATTATATTCAGACGCACACCCATAAATTGAGAAATGAGTGAACCAAAATGTGTTGTGGTCTCTTAATTTTTTTTCCACAGCTGTATATTCACATAGACCCCCATGATGATTACCGTACAGGGAGATGTTGGCTTTAAGCACATGGAATGTAAATTCTCTGGGGGAAGCCTGAGCTGGTGCTAGGAGGTAGAGAGATACTGAATAGCGGGAGAACATTATAAACTGGATTTGAAGAAGCACTTCTTTATACAGCGAGTAGTTTGAGTATGGAATAGTCTTCCTGTCAGTGTAGTGCAAGCTAAAACCTTGGGATCCTTTACATCAGTGCTAGATAAGATTTTAACAACTCTGAGCTGTTAGTTAATTTCTCCCCAAACAAGCTTGATGGGCCGAATGGCGGCCTCTCATTTGTAAATGTCTTATGTTCTAATAGGTGTGCGTTAGGTTGAGCTCAGCTATGAGTAGGCCTCTGACTTTAATCTGCACATATGCACCAAACAGCAGTTTAGAGTATCCAGCCTTCTTGGAGACCTCTGAGAACTCCCTAGTTCTGCTATGTGAAACCTGTACGGGGGTGATTGGGAGCAATGGCTTGCCCAGTTGGAATCTGCCAGAACTTCTCTTGCATCCTGAGGGAATGAGGTGATATTGAGTCTGAATGGGCCATGTTTCAGGACTCCCACTGGATAAACGGCTGTGTGGAGCTGTGGCCATGAGGTTGTTGGTGCCTGTCATGGCGGCTATCCCGAAACCTAGTGTCGGGTACCAATGGTGAAAGGAGCTGTCCGGCTGAAGAAGGAGGCCTTCCATGCTTGGTTAGCTTGTGGCACTCTTGAAGCAGGTGATGGGTATTGGCAGGCAAAGCAAGAACTCATGTGTGGGAGGAGTTTGGTGAGGAAATGGAGAAAGATTTTCGGAGGGGGGCACGGCTTTACCCATGCTGCTTACATCATGGATGGAGAAGTGTAGACTTCAAATTGGGATATAGTTTGGCAGTGGAAGGAGTATTTTGAGGACCTCATGAATCACACTGATATACCTTCCATAGAAGAAATAGAGCTGTAAGACTGATTAGAGGACTCACCCATCAGAAGGTCTAAGGTCACTCAAGTAGTCAAAAAAGTCTTTGGTTATAGGGCTTCTGGGGGTGGATGAGATTCATCCTGAGTGCTTGAATGCTCTTGATGATGTTGGGCTGACACGCCTCTTCAGTATTGCATGGAGATTGGAGACAGTCAGTGTCTGATTCTGTTCAAAACATTTATGGACAGAATTTTTAGGCATAACCAAAGGGTGGAAGGGGTCAGGTTCAGAGTCAGAAGATTGCATCTTCACTTTCTCCAGATTATGTGGTCCTGTTGGTTTCATTGGGCTGTGACCTGGAGCCTGCACTGGGGTGGCTTGTAACTGAGTGTGAGGTGGCCGGGAAATGGATCAGCACCTCCCAGGTCGAGGCCATGTTTCTCGGAAAAGGGTGGATTGCCCATCCAGGTAATTTAAGTTTCTCGGGGTCTTGTTCATGAGTGGGAGAAGGGACCAGGAGAATGACATGGTGATCGGTGCAGTGTTGGCAGTAATGCAGACGCTGTGCTATTCTGATGTGATAAAGAGAGCTGAGCTGGAAGGCAAATCCTTCAATTTTCTAGTTGATGTACGTTTCTGCCCTCACCTATGCTCACAAGCTTTGGTTAGTATCCGAAAGAATGAGATCGTGGATGAAGGCGGCAGAAATGGGTGTCTAGGTTCAGCCTTGGGGTGAGGAGCTTTGATGTTTGGGAGGGGCTCAAAGTAGAGCTGCTGGTCCTCCTCATGGAAAGGAGCTAGCTGAGGCGGTTTGGTCATCTATGTAAGATGCCTGCTGGACGCCACCCTGGGGAGGTGTTTCAGGCATGTCCAAATGGGAGGAGGCCCCCGGGCAGATCCAGGACACACTGGAGAGATTACTGCCTCTTGGCTGACCTAGGAACGCCCGGGTATTCCCCCTGGTGGAGCTGGCTGGAGAGAGGGAGGTCTGGGCATCCTTGCTTTGACTGTGGCCCCCGTGACCCAACCCTAGATAAGTGGCGGATGAATGGATGGATAACATAATAGATATATAAATAATTGAAAAAAGTGTATGTAGAATAGGCATTGATTGGAATTTTAACTGCTGGGCTTCTACCTGAAGCCCCTCTTATTCAGAGTAATGCCATTTATGAGACTCTTGATCATATGTTACTAATGATGTAAGCCAGGCCCCACCTAAGACAGCCTGAATCAGTCTCAGACCCTTACTCTGTCTCTTTCCCCCAGACCACCCCTATATCCAGACTGCTCAGGTCACGTTTTTCTTCTTCTTCTTCTTCTTCTTAAGGCTTGGAGTGGCACATCATATGAATGGTCACATTTAAAAATCTTTTTCATTTATATTCTTATTTTTTTGTTATTAGTACAAAAAATGAAATGATAAAAAAGATGGTTTACATAGATCTTTATTTGTATGTGTCAAAAGTGAAACTGTATGTGTGTGACTTAACGTATGTGGAATCACAGTGTCCTTCACTACAAACAATGACGTTAATGTATGAGGTGCAAGTCAATGAATAAAAGCGAACCCGAAAGTGAATATGGTCAGTACATTTCTGCTAGTAACTGTAGGGAGTTACCTCGGATTCTGAGTGTGTCCAGTTGGAGGTAGTGTTTGAGTACCAGATGGGTTAAGTGCTAGGTGTTGATTTGCAAACCATTCAATACATAATCATTCTACGAGTGGAGGTTGGAATGGATCTGCAACTTAACGGGTGGTTTCTGAGGGTAGTCTGGTCGCCTTGGGGTGCAGTGCCGTGCTGGGCCACAGGAAAGAGGATTCAAACTGAAAATTTAATCCACCAGGATTTCTGCCCCCAGCATGACAGTACAGTGAGGATGTGAAATGAAGTTTGGGGGAGGATTAGTAATCCGCACTTTTAGTGTGGCTATGAGCAAGTACAGCTGCTGCAGTGTTCTGCCGGTACTGAGCACTGACACTCTTTCTGGGAGAGATGACCTAAATTTCAGGGACAAAATGAATAACAACGTGGCATGAATATTCAAGATCTGCTGACGAGCTTTGAGCTTTTGGGACAACTGTTATTAAGGGATTCAAGTTTTTTCCAGTCTTCAAACGTAGCAGGTGCTGAAACGAATGAGCAAACAGAGCCTACTTACTTAAGAAACAGAGATGTTTTTGAAAACTTAGAGCAGATCCTTTACGTCACAGATGTACGTCTGTAAGCAGAGAGTGGGTTGGGTGAGTAAGTGTTGTTAACTGCATTATAACTTCATATGAGTCTTCTGGCTCAGAATTTAGGTGTCTAGGTGTCTGGAATCTTCCTCTTGGGGGCCTTCAGAGAGCGACCACGTGGTTGAGGTGAGCCCCTACTTGTAAGGCTTTCTGTCGCCACCAGGTGAATGAACAGATGCAGTTGCTGGTAGAGAGGTTCCAGCTGTCCGAGAATGAGAAGAAGGTCCGCGAGCTGTTTCTGCAGCTGTTACAGGAAGTCTTCTCTGAGTTCTTCCCGGGTTGGTACCCGTATCGCCCACGATACTCCATTCTGGTCTCGTCAAAAGCGTATTGTGTACAAATTAGGACGTTTCTGATGGGATAGAAATAAGGTCACAAAATCTTTATCTGACCTTCAAGTTGATTACATATTAAACCATAAAACATGTTTATATAACAAACCCAAAAACTGACTGTGTGCTGAAATACATGAACCTTTCATCTCGCTGAGCCTTTGGCATCCATGACTGCAACCTGGAGTTACAAATATTTTGTCATTCCAAAGCACAGTTTCTTTTCCCTCTTTTCAGGATCTGCTATGTTGCAGTACCCATTTTTAACACAGCTTCATTTCACTGCAGATCAGTCTGACGTTCTCTAGAATATTTTGGGATTGCTCCAAATTTAATCCTTAGGCAGAAAAGAAGCCCCAAACCATGACAGTCCCACCACCATGCCTGACAGCTGGGACAAGGTTATTTCTGTTGGAGACACTAGGTTTTAGCTCCATCCGTCCGGAAAACATTCATCTAAAAATCTACCAGATCACCCGGTCGGTCTGTTGCAAACATGGGAAGAGCAGTGATCTGCTTTGAGAGCAAAGGTTGAATGATGATCATCTCCGCAGCTTTTTCTGATTTGGTCCAAGGCTTCTGTTACACGCCTTGTTTCTCTAGGTAGGACAGCTTATAAGAACATGCACGTCAAAGCACATCAATATCCCCACGGTCTTAAATTCTCTCTGTCCGCTGGTAAATCCCAAAATATTTTTCAGAGACTTTGTGGAGCTATTCCTTCTCTTTTACAAAAGAAACATCCAGTTTTCATTTATTAAAAATATCACTGTCATTTTCCACATGAATTGCAAAGCAGCACTGTATAGACATATGTGTATATATATATGGTTACTTTTATAATATGATATGTTTGGGGGGGTATGTTAACCCTGCAGAGTGTCAGATCCTGCCTTTTGGCTCCTCTGTCAACACCTTCGACATCCACTCATGTGACTTGGACCTTTTCCTGGATTTGGAAAACACAAAGATATTCCAGGCAAAGGCTAAGAGCTCCTCAGAGCAGGTATGCAGACGGCTTCGCCTGCTCACAGTTCGCCTAACGCTCCAGTTGTTGGTTTAAGAATGCTAGATTTGTGAGTCACTGCCAGATGTTTCTCACTCAGCCATTGTTCTCTAGAAGACGCATACCAATGGGAAATAGACCATCCATGTTCTAATGCCTTTCTGTTCTGCATGCATTTACGTCTCCATGTCGTTGCTGTCTTCTCCGGGGCAGACCGCGGAATGCCCGTTAGAGGACAGCCGCTCCGAGGACTCCATCCTCTCAGACATAGACCTGTCCACGGCCTCCCCCGCCGAGGTGTTGGACCTGGTGGCCACGGTCCTCCGGAAGTGTGTGCCAGGGGTGCACAAGGTCCAGGTCTTGAGCAGCGCCAGGCTCCCTGTGGTTAAATTCAGCCACCGGGAGCTGGGCATGCAGGGAGACATCACCATCAACAACAGGTCAGCACCCACAATGCCTTGCAGCATACCACTGGGTGTACATGCATCCATTTTGACTGGAGCTTCCTTGTTAATTAAATAATGAAAGAAGTTCCAACTTCTAAGTGCCCTTGCTTAAGATATCATGAACTCTGAGGACTTTAACTGTAATTTTCGCTCCGTTGCAGTGCTGGCAAGAGCTTCCTTTGGTGGCTCGTTAGCATAAACCTTTAGTGGCAGTTATATTTTCCTTATCACCTTCCACAAACAAGGAACCCAATGCCTTTTTAAATTCACAAATAATCACTGGATTAAACATTTAGAAATGTCATTGTAAATATAATATTGAGATGTACTCGGAGCTGTTCCTGAGCCATAATTCAATCAAACTATTTAAAGCGTCTGAAGAGATGTAACTTCTGTGTTTTACCGCCTCATTTTATCAGTTATCTAATATGGTCCCAGCTCACCCAGTTTGGATGTGTGACACCTAAAGAGTTTTACCTCAGAAATTCTGGCAGAACTTAGTGGAGCGTCAGTGTTGATTGGACCGGCGAGAAGCCGGGTTCTTACTCTGCTAATCCCGTATTTCGACGGCCGATTCTGCCTTCCTGCTTTGAGCTGAAAGCCCATGGTTGCAGTGGAATAACGTGTCGTGTGACGGAGCAGAGCAACGCAGGAGGCGGTTAGGTCACAAGGAGAGAGCCGTGTGCGAGGCGTCCCCCTTCTCTGTCCTCTCACTCTCTCACTGCCTCCCTCAGGCTGGCGGTGAGGAACACTCGCTTCCTCCAGCTGTCCTCAGGCTTGGACGACAGGCTCCGTCCCTTGGTGTACACCATCCGGTACTGGGCCAAGCAGAAGCAGCTAGCCGGTGAGGCCTGTTCCCTAAAACCTGTCACTCAATTAACAATGCTGGCTCTTCCCAAAGACCCCATCCAGGACTTTATGCCCCAACGATGCTCCAAAATGACATTTAATTGAAATTTTCCTGACGTTTTGCTAGCTTATATTTAGTGAGCTATTAAATCTTTCTTTTTCTGCTTGTAACAAAGTGCTGTTGTATGTTGTTTTTTTTTTTTTAAGGCTTACATAAGGTGCTTCTCGGTTTCACAAGCTGCCCAGGGAGAGTTTGGGCACGATCTCGGTGACTGTATGCTGTTTTATAGGGGGACCCTGGGGAACTGCACCCAGCAAGGGGTGTTTTAATGACCTGGTTGAGAGTAGGGAGTCTTGTCCTGCAGAAAGACCCACAACTGCATATATTTTACTCTATCTAGAATCCAAATGTAAATTGGGACCAAAATCAGAGGGTGGGATTTTATTTAACAAAAAAAAAAAAGATATTTTTGTAAATGAGGTAAAAGTGTCTTTGAATTTGCATGATATTTGGTCTTACAAAAAAATTTGGTAAATATCATTTTGGGGCACCTGGTAGTAAGACAGAATTATTTATACAATAATATTTAGACAAAAGCAAGCAGTAAGAGAAGGAATATAGAAAATAAAAGGTATAATATTTGTCAATCGGTTAAATGAATTAGCATTGGTGGCCTTTTTAGTAAATCATTTTAAACATAATGGAAAGTTCTTTTGTCAATAAACAGAATGTCAGTGTTGGTCAGGCGTAAGTCTGCTGAGGACAGTGTTTCTCAGTCTGGTCCTCGGGGAGCCCCCAGATGGTCCACGTTTTTGAGGGAGCAGGGAGGGAGGAAAAACCTGGACCATGGGAGGGAGTGGTCCCTGAGGACCAGTTTGAGAAACGCCGGCATGGGATATTGGACGTGTATTACTATCTGCTGCGGTGTGTACATCATCCATTATGCACAGTTCAGATTTTCACAACATTTTTAATTAGCTGTGACATTTTGCTTGTTAGGGCCAGATATTTAATATTTCCCAGTGATGCATTTTTTTTTCAGCCCCAGCAGTTAGAAGGTGTGCAACTGTGCTTAATGAGTTAAGTGAATGACTGAAACCTAACTACTCACAGTTGCAGTTCTCCAAGGCATGCTCAAGGTGGCTCCAGACACCTACAGTTTCTATGACCATTTCCTGCTCTGTGTCGCATCTTTGGCCAAGGAAAAGTCTTATTTGTAGATTCTAAGTAAATATTCCCTGTGAAGTAGCTGGAAAAGTTATGCGGAATTCAGTACCATTCACCACAGACTGGGAACTTCAATCAAGACCACTCATAGTTTATCATGTTGGAAAGAAGTGTTGTAAAAGCTTAAATCATGGGTTACCTTACAGTACCTGCACTTCTGTTGGGTTCATAAGTTTTGGCTGCTTATTAGTATGGGGGGTAATGCTGTCTGTCTGTCTTGCAGGCAACCCCTTCGGAGGGGGGCCGTTGCTGAATAACTACGCCTTGAGTCTGCTGGTCGTCTTTTTCCTGCAGAATCGGGACCCCCTTGTTCTCCTTCCTCCCAAGCGGCTCAGAGAGTTGGCTTGTAGGTTCAGCCAGTCTTGCACCAGCACCAGAAACACTGCACCGCACACGCGCATGCAGTGAGTTATGCACTGATGTACCAATGGATTATGATTCTGTGCCCTGCTAGGTGAAGAGGAGGAGTGTGTGATCGAGGGCTGGGACTGTACCTTCCCCAGCCAGCCCATCGCTGTGCCCCCCAGCAGAAACACAGAGGATCTTTGTAAGTGTCAGGCTGGCCTTTCGCGTCCGGGGGAATGTGAAGGATGCCGTTATTTCGCATTGGTCTCAGCCCCAGGTTAACAGTGGATCTGCTGTGTATTTCAATAATTTAAGACTGCTGTGTAGTCCTGCTTAGTAGTGGTTCGAGTCTTGCAGATGGTCTCAAATACTTTGTAAAAACAGTCACACTTGCATCCAACCTGAAATTTCACCCCCACCCCCCCATAACAGGTTCATGTTTGACCCATAGCGCTCACCTCCAACTATGAACCTGGTTCTGCACCAGTCGCTGGTAGAGCTGACATTTATTTTCCAGAGATTTATTTGTCTGTTTACCCTGATTGATACAAGTGTAATGGGTCATGGAATCATTCCAATTAAGAAAGCAGTTGGTCTTCGCTTAGTATGAATTTATGGACATTTTAGTAAAAGTAATACTCGTAATGCTTGTGCTCTTTGATGCGATGAAGGATAATGGCATGAGGAGGGAATGTGTTAATGCATCTAATTTTGTATGACAGATTGTGTTCCCAAGGTTCACTGTAAAAGCCTGATATATTTTTATAACAGTTGCTGTAGAAATGGTAAAAACTTCATGTCCCTCTGATGCTGTTTTGTCAGTAGGTTTAATTGTCAGCAGATCTGAAGTCAGGTAACATGTTATGACCCGAATGCATTTAGGACCAGAATTGGACCTCATTATGTCTGTGTCACATTTCGGACCAGAATCGAACCTCTCATTACCCCTGTTTCACATTTAGGCAGAGAAGCCATTTATGGCCAGAATGGAAAGGTGAACTACAGTTGTTTTTAGTAATAAAAGCTTTAATGTTACAATTTCCAGCAGCGATACTTTAGGATTAACCTGGATTTACAAATATTAGAATGGAGAAAAGTATGTTCGCTGACAGATCAATATTCAACAGCCCACCTGCTGTATTTACCAGTTCAGATAGAGACTTGTTTTAATGGATTTACATAAATGGGTTTAAAAAGTGCTGCCAGGGTCAGTATGGGTAAAGGCTTGGATGAATTTAAATCAGTTTCATTAAGAATGCTGTTTAATGCTAATTTTAGTGAGGCATTTTGAATGCGGCATTATTCTACCGTGAAATGAAAAAAATAATGCTAACAAATGTTATTCAGGACATGTACTTCATTTTAATGTAACAGAGAAGACTGTCATATAAAATACACATTCAGTTATTAGTCACGTTGTTAAATTCCCCAGGTGCCAGGTTTTTAACTACTTCTTATTGACACTCAGTAATTGGTCCATCTGTCCGTCCATCTACCTACCAGGAGCCTTGGATGAGTCCCTCACTGTCACGGGGAAAACACTCACTCCCATGACCACGTACTGACCAGTGTTGTACGTTATATTACCTGTAATGAATTCCCAGCACTCAGCTCACTTTTGAGTGACTGAATTATATCCCTGCTGGATTTTCTCAGGAAAAACAAACCGTAGCTCATCTATAGCTGTTGCCTGTGAGTCGTGATACCCGTTGGAAAATCTGTAGTGTAGGGATGCTTTCACAAGGGAGAAGGGAATATTACTTAGACTGATGATAGTGCAAAACAATAACAGTATTATTCAGATATTTTTTCACCATTTCTAATCTCAATAACATACTACAAGAAGTTCAGTTTAAGACTGAACCGTAACGTTTATCCTCCAAATGTTCTTAGACTCACTGATGCTGACGATTTTGCCGTTTTGCTCTACAATCTTATGCAACCCTATCCAGCTGAAAGAGATTACATCAGCACTGTCATAATTATCGCTGAATATGATGAAGGACGCGGTGCTGGCATTTCGGTGTCAGTGTACGGTTTTGTTTTGGGTGTGAGTGTAGCCATGAACACATACCGTTGCTGTTGTCTTGGTCCTGAGCCCTGCGGCATCCCTCCGGCTCTTTCCTGGCACGCACTTTGCCTCTTCCATCATTTTCCGGATTTAATGGACTGAAGTATATAGTTGTTCAGCTCCAGCCAATCTTTCCCCCTCCCCCCTTCTCTTCCCCTCAGGTGTCCTCCTGGCTGGGTTCTTCGCATTCTACGGGCAGTTTGATTTTGCGGGATCGGTTGTCTCTCTTCGGGAGGGTCAAACGTTTCCCATCTCGGAATTCCTCACCAAGGAGAGTGGCGGGGGGAAGCTGGCGGCCGGGCAGCAGGAGGTGGTGGGGGATGCTGCAGCCAAGGCCAGCGCGCCTAAGCTTGGCCCCCTCAATGTTTTGGACCCCTTTGAGTTATCCCACAATGTGGCGGGCAACGTGAATGAGCGGACGCAGAAGATTTTTCAGCAAGAATGCGAAGAAGCAGCCAAGTACTGCCGCAGCCTACAGTACCAGCGCAAGTCGGCTAAGGGGAAGGCATGGGGGCTGGTTCGCCTGTTTGTTCCCCACGGTGGCGCCTCCCCAGGATCGGCCGGAGAACCTGAGAGAGAGCTGGTCATCAGCATTCCTTTCAAGGCTGGCGCGCTTCCTGAAGCAGTCCGGAGCGAGCTCCACCTGGCCGGGGACCGCTTCCGGCTCTTCTGGTTCAGGAAGGTGTGCCGTGCCGTTCTGGCTGTGTTTCAGGATGTGCTGAAATGCAGCGTGACCCACATAAAAGGTTTGGAAGGGCCGTGGGTGGAGCAGGAATGGGTGAGTCGGGGGGATCCGGTGGACGGTCCTGTCGGAGGTCAGAGCACTGCTATTGTAGATGTACAGCATGATGCCCCTGCAGCCAGTGAAACTGACACTGCCGCTGCAGACAGAAATGGAGGACAGGAAGCCGGCAGCGATGACAGCTCTTGTGGTCCTTCCACAAGTGCCGATTCTGGTGCTCTGGGACAGGTTCACAGGGGCATGAAAAGGACATTGACGGAAGACGACGGTGCATCGTCTTCTCATTCTGACAAAAAGCTGAAGCTGGGCAGCCCGGAGAAGTTGGGAGCAGTCCGTTGGTACTGCCAGGCTCGGCACAAGGTGTGGGCAGGACGCCGGAAGGTGAGGAGGGACCTGCTGAAGGGCATACCGGAGACCTCCAAACCAGAGGGTGGCAGCGTGGAGCTGGAGACCAGAGTGACTGAGCAAATTGCGCGGGAGCAGGCAGAATCCAGTGAGCTGCTGGAGTTTGGTGTGGAAGCCAAGGTGCTGGGAGGCACAGAGAGCACCCGGGCGCAGTTACGCTTCAGCCCCACCGATGTACACGCAGGCCTTTTTCAGGACTTCTTCCATTTCTTGGAGTCCTTCCTACCGAGGATGACAGAGAAGATTCTGGAAACATTGAAATGAAATGGAGGATAATTACAGTATTATTGAAAGTATAGTACACTCACTGACTTCATGTATAATGCTAAAAATTTTAGTATGTTCCTTTAGGTAGCCTTTAATGGTTTTTATGATTTTGTGTGTTTTCGGAGCCAGAGGGTAATGTTACCCCAAGTTGATAATTACCCGAAAAGAAAAGTAAAACACTTATACAGTAGACAATGATGTAATGAATAAAATGGCTCTTTTTGATTTCACTTCCAGAATCTGTGCTTAAATATCACTTCTGTATTTTATCTGTACCGTAGCTTAATCGAGTGCATCTTCTTTGTGGTTGACTCAACTCTGCTCTGCTCTATTACATAAATGATAGATTTTATAGATTGGCTTTGTTTGAACTGACTGAAATGTGCTGGCTTCTTGTTTAAAACATCTCTTCATACCAGCCAGAACCTGCACGAGAATATAGATTTGCTGCCAGTCAAAGAGGGGAAATTACTTGCAAGAGGGGAAGCTGCAGAAAGTATCGATCCACTGGGAAGCCTGAACGTGGACTTTGGAGAAATCGATTCCCCACACTCATGGTGTCACGCGGTTAAATCTGTGAAGTGGTCCTATGGGCCCATTCAAACCTGCAGTGGGCAGGTCCTCAGAAGTCTCAGCCAGCATGGCTTTGCTGTGGTCTTTTGTACTTGGTTTGTTGCTGTGGTTCTTTGTAGTGACGTAGTTGTGTGTGAAGGGTAGCTGAAAAGGTGATTGTGGTTTATTAAGTTGATGGTGAATCCTTGTGACCGTAGAGATGGCTTTTCTCCCGAATGTTCTGTCTTCTGGCTCGGTCTACAAGTTTCCCAACAGCAGTCATTATTGTGATGTTTCAGTCCATCTTCCTTGATCCAGGTCTTCTTTGTTTTTAACCTCTTTCTTTTACTCTTGACTTTTAAAAGCATTGTGGCCTTTTCCAATACAATTTTCACATAATATGCCCAAAATTAGACTGCTTCAGTCAGGTCTTTTGAATTTGAAGTGAATTTTCAAACTTGATTTTTATCAAGACTAAACTAGTCTGTTTTCTTTGAGGTCCCTGGTTTTCTTAGGTCTTTATTATCATCAAAATTAAAAGGCATGAATACTCTTTGGGTGCTTTTCCACCGCACAAAGTATGGTGCTTTTGGTTAGGTACTTTCGGTACTTTCGTTTTTCCATTGACTTTTGGTTGAGTACCAGTACTGAAAGTTCCAGTACCGAAAGTGCCACACCAGCTGGGGTACTAATTTTGGTACTTTGGTACTTTGGGGTGGGACTTGCAAACATTTTTGCTGTAGATTGGTTATGCAAATAGCCTGCCGCTAAAATACAAAATACAACCGCCATCTTTTGAAACACACATTGTACAGTGAGAAAGGAAATAAAAAGCAGTAGAAACAAAAGTATAAAAAAGTAAAATGGAAGGATGGACAAATGAGGAAACACAAGCCTTAATCGCCATATGGTCGGATTAACAGATCCAGTGCGATTTGGATGATACGACTCAAAATAAAAAAGTATTTGCCGTAATGGAAGAAATGGGGCAGAAGCGAGACACTGAACAATGCCGCTTGAAAATCAAAAAACGTAAGCAGGACTACAGGAACGTGAAGGATCATAATAACATGTTTGAATTCAGCCAAAGAAATACCACGCCGCGCTTTGTGATTATGTCAGTCAGTGGCGGTCACTGATGATGTCATTTGCCGCCGGTACCAGTTTTTACGCCAGTGGAAAACCGACACAAAAGTAGTACCATACTTTTGGTACTTTATGTAAGTACCAAAAGTACGGTACCTGTTGCAGTGGTAAAGCACCCTTCCTGTCCTGCCTCTTCGTTCTATGTCTTTCACATTCACGAGTCACAGAAAACGCTATCTATCCATAATCTGAAACCGCTTAATCCCAACTGGGGTTGCGGGGGGGTCCGGAACCCATCCCAGGAACAATGGGCACAGGCGGGAACCAACCCTGGGCAGTTGTCACCAGACCGCAGGGCTCACACGGAAAACATTATACTCTCAACAAATGTTATTTTTGTTTTTAGAGATGTACCAGTAATTTAAAAAGATTTTTTCTTAGTTCTTCATGGCAGCTCTGTACAATGTCAATCTGGGGCATGTCTTGTCGGATCCTTTGATGTTGCATCTTCACCATCAACCCTTGAAGTTCAGCTGCAGACATCTTTTCACTATGTTCTTCAACTTCAGTAATAATGACCTTTGTGCATTTACCTGCAGCATTTTAACGCAGGAGAATCTTTAAGGACTCTGACCTTACAGATCAATGCAGTTGAATCGCGACTTTAATTATCGATTCATTGCAATCATTAATGCGTCTTTACACCCTTGATCACCAATCGTGTCGCTAGTTCCTCAGTCTCTCCTGAATTCAGCTTCTCCATGAGCCATGTGTGCCTCAGTGGACTAAGCCTCTCTGCCTGTGATCAGAAGTTCTCAATCAGATATTAAAGTTTTCAGTTTTCCTGAGAATATTCTGCAGTTTGCGCACAGTTGAATGACTTTGCTGCCATCAGTATACCACATGCCGTCACCTGGCTGATTTAAAATGATTTTTTTTTGATTATGCATCATGGGTCAGAATCAAATTATTTATTGCCTAGTACATCTATTTACAAGCAATGTATTTTGCAGTGCAAAACAGTCAAGGGCAATCAAGTCAATCAATGCATATAATGTGTATAGTGCAGTGTAGCAGTGTTAGATGGGGAGGGCGGCGGGCAAAATCAACAGTTGTTGATGAGGCCTACTGTTGATGGGAAAAGCTGTTCTTTAGGTATGTGGTTTAAGTCTTGCTTGAAGGGAGTGTTCGGGAAAAGTCCAAACCCAGAGTGGGAGGTGTTAGCTGCAGTCTCGTTCCGTGGTCCTGGAGGTGTGCAGGTATTACAGGTTGCACAACTTCAGACGTTTTGTGTAGTCAATAGTTATGTCATTAAAGTTGAATTGACGTCGACTGATCACTGATGTCATTAACAAAAGTACTGGAGAATGGAATGATTTGCAGCAGGCAACAATCTGTATTTGCAAAACCTAACGCATTTACTGACAACAGCTCATGCATATATATTTCACGTGGAACAGAAATGAGGAGAAACGACAGGTTACAACTCAGCAGCCACAATTTCTGCAGCAATAACATTTGTATGCTGCAAATTCCACTTAAGTAAGAAAATAGATTGAGATCTCAGTAAAACACTTCGGGAGGGAGGAAAATAAAACTCTCAAGATCCAGCCTATAAGCTGAAAGGTGTATCACTGCAGCCAAAGCTGAACGTCGAGTAGGAGGGGCAATGTGAGAGGGGTTTAAAACTGCTACCATCTAGCACCCAAACTCTAACCATAAACCCTCCCTACACTCAGCACTCAGCTGCAGCGATATATATATACTTGTATAAGCTTGTTC
>JABFEB020000092.1:29493287-29503646 GCA_019775895.2 Stomatorhinus ivindoensis
CCAAACTCTAACCATAAACCCTCCCTACACTCAGCACTCAGCTGCAGCGATATATATATACTTGTATAAGCTTGTTCCTCACTGTCGTAAGGCGGATATATAAGGCGAAGTTCAGGAACCAAGTTCTTGGTTACAAGTTCCAGGCCACCTCAACCAGGAACTTTTGAATTTGAAGCTCCCGGCCACTTTTAGGTGTCGCTTTCCCATCCCACAACAGGAACTATGTCTTATGCTAAATAAGCATGTCATTTTATATGAAACTACACTGTTACCCCAGAACAACAGAGGATAAGTCGATTTTAAGTATTTATTAGCTATTGGGGGAATGATCCTGATTAAAACGGGACACAGCCTTTTAGTTGTATTTTATTTATATGGCGCCTGACATGTTTGTAATTCATTATTAAATCTATCTGGCAGACAAATGTTTTGTTTTCCACAGAATAAAAAACGATGTAAATTTATTCCACTAATAAGCACTGTCAGGTTTCACTGCCGGGACAGACGACATTAACCAGAAGTATACTGGTTATCAATTGAATTTTCCGATGTGCAAATATGGAAATGCTATTCATCAATACATTAAATGTAACTGGGGTACAAAAATAATCACATATGTTCAATTTACAGTGCTACTACTAATTTCTTTTCCCTGCACTTCTGCACAACTGGCATTCTCTGAGGCGTCAATGTTGTTAATGTCGCAATCACATGATCAGCGATTAGTCGACATCAAGCTTAAAGTGAAGTCGACTCGTCAACTCATTGACTAGACGACTAGCCTGTGCGACCCCTAGCAGGTACTTATGTGTTGACAGACTCCAGCCAATCACTTCCTTGGAACTGCGGATGATACTCTGCAGTCTATGTTTGTCCTTGACAGAGGTGAGCATGGGCTCAGAGTAGACATGCACCGTCATTGTCTGTGGCATATTGAACTTCTGCAGCTGCCACAGGAAGCACATTCTCTGCTACCCTAGTGAGAAAACTAATGTTCAGCTCCCAGTTAAGATCTTTGGTGATGGTGTTGCCCGAGCAGAGTGGTAGGGGTCAGGGTTGCTAAGTTTCTCCTGAAGTCCGCTCCCATCTCTAGTAGAGGTTTAAATCTTGGGCCCCAAAGCAGTCTATTTCTATCATGGTTCGATGTGGATAATCAATTATCCGATTATTATGATATTATGATTAACCAAAATAGAAACTGTTTTTAACGTAACTGAAAAAAAAGCTTCACAAACATGGTCATGCGCACTGAAGTACACACTATTAATGGAATACAAAGAAACTTGAATCTCAGAACATTCATTTTTGTTATTAAACAGGGAGAACCAACTAGTGTAACGTCAAAAAAGCCAACTTTTTAACCAAAATTAAAAAAACAAAACATTACGGAAGTGATACAGTATTGCCCATTAACCTAGGCTAATGATCAGACTAGTGCTACACCAATGTGGAAATTTGCTCGTGGTGAAATTTTATGTGTTTGATGATGCAGATAATTAGAATAGTGTTACATAGTTTTTTTTCCTGTGGAAAGTGAAAGATCAATATGCAGGCCTGATTTGATAATATGTTACAAACATGCTGTGGAATGGTGCTTGGGGACCTCTTGTAAGGGGCGAATAAGCCAATGAAATCCCCTGACCACAGCAACAAAAACACTTTTGTTTTTGCAGTACAAATGAGGAGTATTTCCCAAAAGCATCTTAGGGGAAAGATTATCTTAACCAATATAGAGTGCACTCAGCACTACAAAACAGGGGTGAGTTTCCCCAAAGGGGTCAGAGGGCAAAGATCAAGTAGCAATTCCTTTAGTAATATGAATTAGCCTTCCCACTGCTGTTTTCTGCGTCTGCCTGCAGCATGTCAACGTAGGAGCATCTTTATGAACTCTGATGTTACAGATCAGTGCAATTGAATCCTTAATTATCGATTTATCACAGTCCATCTTTACATCCTAATTACCAATCGTGTCTCTTGTTCCTCAGTCTTTCCTGAATCCAGTTTGCCAATGGAGTAACTTTCATTCTATTTCGGTATGTAAGTTGCCCTGCATGATCTTTAGCATAGTTGTCCCAGCATGTGATGTGAGGGAAATTGTGTGATTTACGCAGTATGTCAGATCTCCTTTCTTTGGTATTGGAACCTAAACCAATTTCTTACAATTCATTGTGTTGTTTTCCAGATTTACTGGCATAATTCGGTTCATACTTCATGCATTCCGTGTTTGAGTAGTAATTGTTTCTTTGCGATTTTCCTTTTCCTGGCATTTGGATGTCCAGAAGGCTTTCATCTAACGTTTCAATGAATGAAATGAAATGAATGGATGAAAGTTACATTTATATAACACCTTTCATAATACCCACAGCATTTTACAGGAGCAATGGGCAGTCACTTCATCCACCACCACTGGGTGGCACCTACCTGGGTGATGCAATGGCAGCCATTCTGCCCCAGTACGCTCACCACACAGTAGCTAAGGTGAAGGGGCAGGAGAAAATGTACTAATTAAATACAGGGGAGCCAGATTTGATAGGACCACAGTGGGCAATTTTAGGATACCACCCCTACTCTTTCAAAAGATGCCCAGGGACCTCTTATGACCTTTAGTTTCCAGCCGATGGACGGCACCATTTTTACATCACAGTGTCCCCATCACTGCACTGAGTTATTGGCCAAACCAACACCTCTTTCAGCAGCAACCCAGCTGTTCTAGCTGGTCTCCTATCCAAGTCTTGACCAGGCCCAAGCCTGCTTAGTTTCAGGTGGGTTATCTGGTCCAAAGACTCCTTAGCTGTTTCATAGTAACACTGAGTCTCCCTGCCTCAGGGCCCCGTGTTCCAGCACTGTATTTTTATTCACTTTGATACATTTGTCCACAAACTCTTGATAAGGTAGAGATGCACTTTAACACTGCCTTATTCCACACAGTTTGAAATAGTGTCACGCCGATTGTCACCACTACGGTCATCCACCACAGACAATCTTATGTTGCTCGTTATATGTGGCAAATTTTGCCTGGTACCTCTGCTGATGCTTATTTGCCATGAGCACCTCTGACAGAAGTTGAAAACTCCACGGAATATATCCCTTAGCTTCCCTGATGCCCCCAATCCTCCACGGTCAAGGAAGGCCCTGTACTATAAGGAGATTAAGATTATATCTGGAGTTATTTACGTATCTTTTAGTGGCCCAATGAGAAAAAAAATGCCTTTATGTCTCTTTGAAAAATTTCAGCTAACGATCAGACAAAATGCGCTGACCAAAGGCTAAGTGACACAAAATCAGTACACGGTACAAAGTGTGGCACCACTGGGAGGTCGTGGTACGTAAATGTAAAAATAGACCTTCCTGTCTCACTCATCCAGCTGCTGAAGAGCCTGTGCGGCTGTGACACTTCGAAAACGCACATCGGCGGCTGCTTCCAGAAACACAGAGCCAAAAACAGGCCTGTCTCAGGTGCAGCCCGACTGTTTTGGAGGCTGCGAGACCACAAGATAAGTAACGTGGTAATGATGGTCTAGAAAGCACTTGTTTAGATAGATTACTTGGAAAAACAGCTAAAACATGTTACAGATGTGTGCCATACATTGTACTTGTCCCCATTTTTCTCAATAACCGTGGTGGTAGAAATAGATGAAGGAGATGGAAGAAAATTGGTAAGAAACAGGTGGCTTAGGCTGCTATGTGGCTGGATCCTGGGGACTGTCACCCATAAGATGAATATGGGACTCTGACAATTCATAATTGGCTGGAATCACTGTAGGTGACAGGAGCCAAGAGGAGAGTGATGAATGTATTGTCTCTGACCGGCGCTCCAGGATTGCTAAGGGGCTTGCCAGCGTGTTTGCGCACACCGTGTCTCTCATCCGTCTAATCCCCCTTGAATTATGCGCTCTGTCAGCGCCGAATTGCTCCACGCCACCACCCCGCCTGAGAGGGGGTGAATAGCTCGGCGATGGTGAGACATCTTGGTTGTGTGTGGGAGGCTGAGGGTGGCTCTGCTCGTTCACCGGCTCGCCCGCCTGCCTCCAGCTTCCAGCGTTTCGGTAACTAGGTTATGCTGCATCTGTTTCCCCGCGCTGAAGGGAGTCAGCGCGCCGCCGACGTCTCGATGGGATCCAGATGAGGAATCTTTTCGTCGTGATCCATTGGTGTTCTGGTGACTCTGTCGTAGGTCTCTGGCATTAAAATGTACCGTCAACTTCTGCGATGACCAGTCGCTGAGTATGATACAGCATGGGTGTGAAACCTTCACTGCAGATCACGCAGTTGCTGAAGATAAAAGAGATTTATGTGTCCCAGTCCAGGCTGTTTAGTCCGCCGTTGCCCAAAGCCTAGGAATGAATTTTCTATACGAATAACGTTATCCATTGGGTGAGCGGGTTTTTGATGGGAGATTATTTTGGAGCTGTGTCACAGCGTCGTTTTGGCCACGGTCGGCTTTCTCGGGCTTTACCTCACATTTCCAGATACAGGAATATATTTTAAAGGCAGGAAATGCCAACTATAGTAATTTCCAGTTTTCAGTAGGAGAAACAAACCTATATTGAGAAATTAACTAATTTTTTCTGGGGCAGAGAAATGATGCAAACTAATATATGCCCTCAGCACATTTGTTCTGTCAATTTTACATTAATTTGAACTCAAAACAAATATTTGTGAGGGAAATTAAAAGCTAACAATGCTGATGACTGGTTTCAATCCCTCCTGCAGACTCCTAGCTGGAGGTAAATATGCACGAGGTACGTCCCCCATAGCCGACAAAAGCCTGATGTCTGTACTACAAATGGCATGTCACTTCTGCCTTTGGAAGGAGCAAGGTGCTAAAACTTTAACAACTGAATGGAATGATTTTGCTGCTGTGGACATATTTCATATCCATTTCACCCTTTACCGAGGCTGTGTCGCCAAACCAGCAAGATGAGTGGCAGTAGCAGTGCAGAACAAATTGCAAACAGCTGGAGGTTAACTCAATTTCTACACTAGAATAGAGGAGCCAGTGATTAGGAGCAGCCCCATGGTGTTGAAACTGCCTGGTCAGTGGTGTAGGGAGTTGATTGGATTGCATGCAGGAGAGCATTGAGCCAGGTCATGCATGTCACCTGTCAGCCCTTGATCACATGATCATGGACATACTGGGTTACTTTGCACTTTTGGCACAGAGACCTTCCTCCCTGCCTCATGTAAGGCATACCCATGTTCTGCCAATTTCCAGTTTTGCTTAAATTATTTGTAAGAATTTCTTCAGGCTTCTTTTTATTTACGTGCAGGCGGTATCCATCCATCAATCTTCCAACTGGTAGGAGGTGTTGGGTAGTGGCTGAAGTGGGTGACACAGGAGATATCTGACACACTGATATATCGAGGAAGTCTGTTCAGGGATATAATGAAGAAATGACCTAAATTTCAAGTGGGCCTTCGTCACTTTTGGCTGGACCACTCTGGAACCAACACAGACAACACACACTAGGCTGGGAAGTATTTTGTATGCTCGACGGATCGTCTGGTGCCACTGGTGTAGTCACGAGTCAGTCCGATACTCCAATACAAGCCCCCCTTCTCAGGCCCTAGATAGATGAGTACAATTACCAAGGAAGACATGCAGCTCTGTTATACAGAGGGATGCTGCAGGCTGCTTGTTCTATAAGCCTCTTACTCAGAGATTAAAATCATTTGTCTGATTTGGTATAACACAAAAAAACTCTTTAGGGCAAAGACACACCATATTAACAAGAAATAAATCAGTCTCTCAGATCCGTCTCGGCCTCGATGCTAAACTCTGCTTCTGTAGCAGTTGAGGACAATTGAGTCTGCTGGCAAAATGCGTAGCTGGTGTTGCAGGTATCTGACTGTCATGGTCTCACAGCCCGAGGGTCACTTGAATTCATATAGCCTGCAGGCAGGCCTAGATGGGGCAGAGTGATATGGGACCCCAAGACCTTTATCTTAGAGGTTTCATTCCAAACAGTGAGGTCTGAAGGCAGAACTGCTAAAACTGGAAGGCGCAACCATCCTCTCTGTCAGCAAGCAGTGACTCTGAAGACTGAGTGCACATCACACGGGTAGCGGTTCAGAGAATCGACAAGGTGCAAATGGATTTTTTTTCCTCTTTTGGACATTAAAGCATACAAAACTCTCCTGCTTGACCCTTAGGGAGCAGGTGGTCTCACGGAGGTGTAGATTCCATTAGCATGTGAAAACTGGACGGATGCTTAGCACCTACGCACAATGACGTGGGTTTTCCTCTGATACCATGCATCTGGGCATGTTATGTTTTCATATATTAGTCCATTGTTGCCTTAGATCTTCCTGATTCTTCCTGATTCTATTCCAGGTCATATATCACATGTATTGTTTGATGACAAATGATCATATCGGCCAAGGAACACTAAAAGTATTTACAATTAATCATTATGAATCCCTGAATCCCGGGGTTGGGTCAAACAGGATTCATTTTCACAAAACCTACACCTTGTTTCAATACATGCAAATTCTAGTCGTTTCAAGAGCCATTTTGTTTCTGCTAAGAGACAAAGGGCCTTGAATTATTTTCCAGCACCACAATAGGAAGTGCAGGTTTGGATTATTCCCCAGCTGGAACAATGATACAAAACCAGTATTAAGGCAGGCAGAATAGCTACATGGGAATACCCATTTATGTGTTTATCTAAACGTCTCAGCTTAGTCTTGCTGCTCCCAAACCAGCATCTACTTTTAGGTTGTAGTATGCGAAGGGCCCATGCCGTGAGGTAGCAGCAGACAGTGTTAATGCTTGATATGCAGCAGAGAAGGTGCTCAGGGAGCCTCTGAAGTGTCTGGCTGCCCCCATCGCGGTCCTGGCATGGGTATGCATTGCCTGCTCCAAGCCCAGAAAGGCTAAGTGCTTATCCTCTGAAATCTAAGGAACCACGCAAACAAATTTGTTCAAGCACATTTTCCACACAGCGGAAAACGCCTTAATACTTCTAAGTGCAGTTGACTGCTTTTCTGCCTTCTTACTGTCTGTTCCGTGCTTTTTCCAGTAATCGTTGTAATGAGAAAAACCCAACGAAAGTGGTCATGCTGGTTGGTCAGCGATGGTTTCATTTCTGTATGTGCTTCAGTGTCTTACTTATTGCAGGAGACACCAAAATGTATTTATTAAAATCAAATGGGAAATTTAAATTAGTACCGCACAATATCACATTGCGATCATATGGCATGTGCAATAATCAGCAGGATTTTAGATGACAGGTGAAAAAGTACCGCCATTCTACTGACGTCATTTTACCTTGTTTATGGATTTATGGGTTACAAATAGGATTCATGAAATTCATACAGATTATCAACGTTTGGGCGGGGTTTCCGTACGTCACAATATGCCTCTTATTAATATTTTAGACGCACTAATAATCTGCTTATCAAATTGTGGGCGTATGTAAACATCCTTACAGCACCAAAAAGCCAACATCTGGACAAATGTTTACGCCCATCATCTAAAGCCCTGGTGATTATTATACCATATAATCGCGATAATATCACATTGTAATATTGTGCAGCCCTACTTTAAATTGAGATTTAATGAAAGATTTTAATTGAAATCTAAATTTTTTTAAACTGATTTCACTGGTTTTTAAGTAGTAACTAAAGATTTAGTATCTATTCCCAGAGAGTTTATTTTTAACTGTCATTAGTGCTACTTATAAATTCAACTTATGAATGTAATGTCTAAGCCAAAGTTCATGAATGCATCACTCCATTGACTGAATAAAATCAGCAGTAATTTATTTATTATAACAGGGAGGACTGGATGCAGCATCAATCAGTTTCACCGTGTTGGAAGTAGAAGCCAGTCACTGACCACAATCGAACTACGAGCCTCAGAGGAGGTCACGGCCACTCAATTTGAGGTCACACAATATAAGTGCATGTGCATAATTGCTGTAATGGAGGTCTACAGCTATGTGCTGTCTGTGCTTTTACATCAGTGGTTCTCAGTCATATTCCTGGAATATTGTTTTCATTCCAACCCTACCTCAATCAGACTTATATGCTCCTTAATAGGCTAATAATGACAACAAAGGGAAGATGGTATCAGCCAATAAGAAAGTGGTATCTTTTAAAGGAAAAGGCTGTAAAGAATATTAGAATTGTATATCTGCTATTTGGGCATTTTAAATGAACTGAGAACAGACAGACAGAAGATGCTACAGCAGTATGATAAGTAAGTCTGTTCTAATTACAGAGAGCGCCACGGGGTGAAGAGTCAGCCGTACTGTATGCCAAAGGTGGATCGACTGGGCCGACTGCCAAACAGCTTCACAGTCAACCAAAACCCTTCAGAGTTTGCTGGACGCTTTGTGGCACAAATTGAATTCATTTGGCCTGCTCTCATTTTTGCAGCTACTAGCGAGTTGCAGAGAAAACCCGCACAGGCTGTGGCACCACAGAGATAAGCAGCCCCACTGTGAGTCAAGGCGAATAACTAGATCGTGTGACGTCATCCGTATGCCAGGTCAGCATGGAGGAGACACTGGAATGGAGGATGGTGTGGAAATTCACTTGTGGGAGTGTTGTGTTGAAATACGAAGAGTGGGCTGAGCAAACCCCCTTAGCCTGCATGATGTGGTGATAGCATTGTCAGCCGCATGGAGCTATGAAAATTCCTCATGTTGCAGCACGAGAGCGATAAAGGGAAATATGAAATGCAAAGTTGCCCTGCTGAAACTCTTGAAAGTTACATCATTTACTTCAGCTCCAATTTTCAGGATGTAAGGACACACATGACTGTAAACAGTGAGTCTCAGATACACCCTCGCAGGAAGCTGTCTATAAACCAGCCACCTCAGAAATCTATGCAATTTTCTGCACAATGGCCAGTGTCTTCAGTGTTAAATCCATTTGCATAAAAATATTTTTGAGTGGATACCTTCTTTGATCCTTGTAATGTCACCATTTTTAGTTACAACTAATACAAATTAAATATGATTTTGGTGTTTAAACTCTTCTGTGTATGAATGGGGCTTGTTTACCTCATACTATGTAGGATTTTGTTAGCAGAGTAACATGTTACTTCCTCATGGCCGCATACATAGGAAGTGTGATGAATATGGGCATCAGTTCCCCTACAGTTGACTTGTTGAAATTACAAGATTATGTTAACTTTGGCTTTCAGTAATCTAGAGTGATAAAAATTTTAATAAACAAAGTAGTAGTTGAGTGCAGCTTTTTAAAATGTGAATTACCCATCATGCCAGAAAGCTACACCAAAATCACGCAGACCATCGTGGATTATTAATATCAGTCTGTTCAGAAATTAATGTCTGAAAATAGGTTTGACTGTAATTGGTCTGCGCTAACTAGACGTTTACGCACCGCTGGAGGAGCAGTAAAAATAGGCAGTCATATTAGCTGCGTGTTTTGAGTGACAGGCCAGGAGCGGCTTGCCAGCTGGTCACAGGTATCACTGATCCCCCTTATCAGGGTCTGGTCAAGAAGGCAGGTGCAATACAAACAGGCTGAGCTGCTCGGAAAGCACTCTGCCTGCATTAGGCCACCTCGGTCCCGGAAGATAAGGCCGACAGCGGATTAGCTTCCCCCCGAAAGAGCCCAGTATTGCCCCTCATCAGAAGAAATCGCCTGTCTTCAGGGGAAGGAGTCTGGTGCTGTAAAAATGTTAAAGTGTGTACTGAAGACTCACGCTCACTGGAAGCGGCAGCGGGTGGCGACATCTCAAAATAGACCCATCCGACCACGACACACTGTCTCGCAGGAGTCACCTGAAAGCCCCCAACCCCCCCCGGATCTTATTTCCACCAGTTAAACAGACCACTACATCTTTTATTGTGCGATGGCACACAAGAAAATGCTTTTTTAGTTGGGTCAGGCGTCAAGGATTAGTCTGCTGTAGACCTCCTCCCTGAGCGCTGTTCACGTTAAATCTTTAAGCACTGGGATAGAAGAACAGCCTTTCCATTGATGCCTGTGGCTATTTGGATATCTATGTCAGAAAGACATTTTGGTGGGCCAGCAACAGTTTTTTTTTATTTGATACTTTCTTATACATGAGACAGCATTGTTGTAGTATTACATATTTTAGAGTAGACCAAACTGAAGTATCAGAACTGAAAAAAGCTGTTTAGCAACTTTTGCACAAAGGTACAATAGCAAAGCCCTTCCTGGGACCTGTACTAGTACCCTACTGGGTTACATTATTAAAAATGTGCATACCACTATACCTGTGGTTAACGGTGAAGGAAAAAATGTTTAAATTGGGGAAGGGATACAATTTAATAATTTGAATACAAAGGTCTATTTATTGGGGGATGGATAACATTAAATATTGGGGGTACGTGTCCCGTGTGTTGTGGGGGGGGGGGG
>JABFEB020000092.1:29507809-29520354 GCA_019775895.2 Stomatorhinus ivindoensis
TCACCCCCCCCCCCCCTCCCTCAGTCCATACCAGGTGGCAGCTCCCACTACTGGAGTCAGGTGTCACAGAGACAGGGAGGGAGTGTGCACATGTGTGCGTGTGCAGGTGTGAGTGTGTGTGCACAGGGAGAATGGTGGGAGCTGGAGAAAGCGTGGGGGTCCTGTTCCCCGCCACTGGTCCAGCAGGGTGTAGGAACCGAGGGGGGGTTGCAACGTCCTATGGGCTGCCGGGGACAGTCTGAATGGCTGACCCACAAACCCGTGCATCCTTGAGCACGGTGGGAGTGCATTTTCATGGGGGAAGCAGCAGATCCTATGGCTGCAGGCAAGGCTGGGGTCAGCTGTGCCCCCTCCCTGGCCAAGACAAGCATATCCAGACAGCCCAGATGTTGTAGCTGCCGGCAGTAGCTGTATGACTGGCAGCACACGTCTGCATAGAGAGCCCAGTGACGCACGGCTGTGTCCTCGACCCAACCGCAGCCTGGCGTTGGGAGAAAAGGAGGCGGGGCGAACAGAAGGAGAGCTGGTAGGGGGGGGGGGGACACTAAGCACGTTGGTGAATAAATCTTTAATGGATTCATTGGCATTTGGTGTCCTTGAGGTGCGGTTTGAAGCATGCCACCCACTTACAGTGCCAGGGCATTTGCCCAAATTCTACATGGATGACTTTCCCCATTTCACTTTATAACAGATTTCTTTGCCGCCATTTAACGAGCCTTTCAATCTGCGCTGGCAGCCAGGACCAGCTGTGTGCCGTGTAATAAATTAGTCAGAAATAAGCAGCAACACTAGGCTGGCAGGCTTCCTGAACTCAGCTGTGGGTTATTGTATATGGGGGATTTTAGCCATGTTTAACATAGCAGATCGGGCAAAGATCAAGTAGATATACCCATTATTTCCATGTACCATTCCCATTCACATGTGTCAATAACCACCATATTGGCAAATGACCAATAGGCTTCAATGCATTAGGCTCTAGGCAGGAGACAGAGCAGGTGAAAATGGCCAGATCCATTCCTTCACAGTAGGATGTGAGGATTCCTCAACTGTATCATCAGATATAATTTGTCCAGCTGGAGTTTTCACAGGACGCCAAATAGAACCTTGAGACGGTTTAGAAAATGACTCTTTTCAATTTAACACAAATTGATCAGTTACATTTTTTTATCTACTACTGGATGCTCTCAAAAAGATTGGTCACCTCTAGTTCAATTAATCCCAAGGGAAAAGCCGGCCCTTCATGTGCGGAGATCACAGTGCTGGGACCAACATGCAGTGTTCATTTTAAAAAATTCTGCCCATTGAGGGATTCAGAATCCACGTGAACGCAGGGAGGGTTCTAATATTACCTGATATATATTACAATGTCACTTTCTATGCAATAAAATAATATTACATACATTCTGATGTCACTTTTGGTGAGTTTGTTTTTATTACTATCAGAATTGCATGTCTGAAGACTCACAGTTCCTTTCTGCTGGACTGCTGTTGACTTGTCTAAATTTGGACATCAAATCTAAACTGTTTTCCTTTATTTTTTTACCTTTTCCATTCCCATGAATTGTCCCTTTTTATTAATTTCTTTCCTTAAAATGACAAGGTCTATGTCGACCATTTTATAATCTGCTCTGTGAAAGAGATTGGTGTGAGATAACATGGAATTTGCAGAGCATTTTTATGTCACAGAAGAAATACAACACAGATCATTTTTGGCTTTGCTTTCTGAACTTTTCATTCCACTTTAGCCATGACATTTCACTAGAATTATGATCTGCTTTTTCTGAATGACAGGGTGACGGCATGAATGGAATTTGGTTTCCTGAACTTTGCATGGTCATTGAGGCAGCTGCTTGCCTTTCGGGCTGTTTTGTGTCGGCCTACACTGACCAGGAACTCCATGCCTCAATGCCAAAAGAATGCTTTACCCAGGGTTTAGCTATCTGAGATGTTTCACTTTGTTTACGCTTTCACATACTTACCTAAATATATGTTTTCCATCTCTTCTGTGCCATTTGCAATCGACTATGTTGCTCAAAGTGTTTCAAAATGGATCTTGCAAAAAAAACTGTAATAAATACAAATCCTTAATCTGACGAGGTCACACATCACTTACATTCTAAGTAACTTGTTTATTTATTTTTTTATTGCTATAGGACAATTACTGTAGTGGACTGGCTTCCCTGGCAGGGTATACACAACCTTGTGTCATGTTCCATAGATAGATTTCAGACTCACCACAACTCTGGACTGGATAAGCAGTTATAAACAGAGGATATTGTTGCTAAAAATGATATCTAATACCAAATTACACTTTTCTGTGTAACTGTGCAATGTGGGAGGTATATTAAGTTCAGAATCACTGAGCAGTAACATCTGACAGTGAATTTTTGAATTTAGTGATCAGTGTTGACACACAACAATGAAATGTGTCCTCAGCATTTAACCCGTATGTGATGCTGTGACATAGCAGGGGTTGTGCTTGGGCACGGTACCTGGCTCAGGGTATCTCAGTGGTGCTTTGCTGGTTGTGGATGTAAACCTGTAATCTTTCAGTTAGAAGTGCACTTCCCTAAACATTAAACCACCACTGCCCAAATTTACAGGCAAATTTGCTAAATTAGTCAAAGGAAGCTATGAAGAGTAGAACAGTACAGGATTCTGCAATAAAATGTGGTTGAATATTTACTTAAGACTAAATTTGCAAATGGAAGCGTTAGTAACGTTATTTTGCCTAAATGTACTGCTGCTTTCCCTTTGTGTGTTACTTCTGCTCAGTGTTGTAAAATAAAGCCTAATAAGTCTTTATGAATCAGCTCAGGGGCTTTTCCCAGCATTCAGTGGTGCACTGGCCATTTGTGATGGATGTGTGTAGGAAACAGCAACCAGCAGTAAGATCAGAGTGGATGAACTATTTATCGACATCGCAGTTACCATATTAGGCAGTTTCATCGACAAGAAAATGAGAGCCTTGCCCCCTGTGAACAAGAATGCTTCAGATTCAACTCAGATTACAGTGAGAAAACATGTCAAGCAATTTTCGAAAAGGACAACAGCCAAATTAATGAAAAAACTCCCTGAAACAAATGCACAAGGCCTGCAATCAAACTGTCCACAAGACAGTAATTAGAGTCCGATGGCTGAGACTCGCCAAGGGGTGAGTAATACTTATTACCAGCAGAATGAATGGGGGTGGAGGGCGGTGGGGTAGGGTTATTGAGTAAAAGAATCCTGAGACTGTGGGTCAGTGGATAGAGGCGGACACATTTTCTAAGGGTGTGCAGGATTCAGGTTCAGCTGACTAATCTAAAATGCATCATAGAGTGAGAGGTGAGGTAGCTAAGGGAGGTGGGGGCTATTGGGGCAAATGGATTATAGAGAAACCATCTGATGCCATAAATGTATCTTTTTAAACTGATATTTACCTCCCATGAGCCATAGGCTGTTACACATTACTACTGAACGTTGCTAGTGACAATGGATGATCGGGCCAAAGAAATAAATCACTTTGCCTTTTCCAAAGTCTCCTCAAGGCTGGTCATATGTACCATGCGTACCATTTGATTTTAATTTATAGTGTATGACATCATGAAAGTCTAAAGTTTGTACAGATTGCTTAATGTGATGCCCAGAGTTAAAACTCAAATAAACGAGACAGGCGTAAATTACACATGAATGTAGTGGTTTTCAGGTCGTTTGTAAGGCCCTTTCACTCTCAGTGCTCGCTGGTTCTTCGAGTGTTTAATAGACACAACCTTTCAGTTTTTACGGAGATGTTTACAATCAGCTGAAATGTGCTTTATGTGATTTGCTGGAACTTTTATTTAGGCTATTTCTGGATCATGTCTTGTTCACAGTGGTGATCTGCACCATGTCTCAGCTATGACCAATTCAAGATTAAGGTGAAATTTTAAATATACGAAACAAATCATTCACATCCTTCCGTCGTATCCTGCTCTATTGATTAAACTCTTTCAATAACTACCCCTCTGCAGACTAAAGTCAATACTTTCAATTAGATTACGCTGATTACATGTTTTAGGTAGATTCTCATTATAACAGGCATCGGAAATCAGTTGTATTCTTGGCAATACAGTTACCCACATGTTCACTGAATCCTCTTACTATTATTTCCTTATTTATAAAAACAGACTGTTTTAATACCTTAATCTACGATAGCTTCGCACCTCCTCTCTCATGTTCTATCTATTCTCACTTTCTTCGCACCTCCTCCCTCATTGTTCATGACATGGGTGAGCGGACACTCTTCTCTCCCCATCCAACGTGAAATGGTTATGTGGGCGGTAGGCACTAATAAACAAAGTAATAAAACATGATTGACGTGATCGGATACTCCAGAACTGGACGACCTTTCGTAAAATAAATTATAATAATGTCAATGTCTAGCACTTATGAACACATCCACCTGCCACGGGAACTTTATTAATTTGAATACCGTGAAATTTTGGAGGATATGTATTGTTATTTTAATTTCCTTTTCAGAAACTGCAGGTTACGCGGTTATTGTACATAGAGCACTGATAGTATTAGCTAAAATTGTTGCAGGCTTTGCGCTACACATGGGAGGAACCTACAGCATTGGAAGGAAATGAAAATGCTATAACGGTGTCAAGGAAAAAGTCGCCCAAAGCATCGAGACTCATCGTTACCGACCAAAAATGCCCCTGATTAACTGTCAGCGTTTGAAAGTGACGTCAGCTTCTATTCAGTGAAGCGTCTATAATAAAAAATCCTCCGTATCGCCCCATCTCCTCCTTCCTTATTTACTCGCCGTCCAATGGAGATGGGCGAAATCTACATAAAGAATGAAGGAAAGGGCAGATTTTTTTATTTTCTTGACCTGTCTTTTTATTCAGCAGTAGGTGGTAGGTAGTGTTAAAATGAACCTGTATTGATTTTAATTCTAATCTTAATTTGCCCCCAAGGACGTTGCACGCGGTTCGAATTACGCAATGTGCGTATCATTAACTCCATTTCACACCCTCAAATGGGAAATTAATACAAACCGACTTAATGAAATCATCCGCAGTAGCATATCCAATGACTCTTCCTGATTCACAAGATTAATTTCTGCCGGTTTAAGAAATATAAATCATAAAAATCGCTTGAAAATCTCAAGTATAAACCGATTAAATATATCGTGCCTATTATGTTTGATATCATTGCGTACCCTGTTACAAATAGCAATTACGTTAAACGTATTAAATTGCCAATTACACCTTTTCCCTAATCTGAAAGACATACAAACCACACGTTTCAATACATGATGGATAAATTAACGGGTTAACACGTCTTTGTCCGCTTTTGTTTAATGTTTCACATAAACAAGTCTTGCTTAACAAAATATAAATTTACAGATGGAATTGCATAAGGAAAAGCACATGAGATTATATAATTTGCATAGGAATGTACTCAAACACTGTCACCATTAAATACATTGTTGTCGGCCATATTAATCTAATTTGCATCAATGATAAGAAAAGAAGGCATTCACAATTGACAATTTGAGGCCAATTTGAGGCCATCAGTCTGTGCAAGCTATTTACTTAATATTTAGCAGTTGCACGTGTCCAAAGCCACATTCATCACGAATCACATTCAATAAATGCTTCCCTCGAAGATCGAGATAACAAACTTACTTAGATAATGTAACCTTAATTCATGTTTAAGGGTCTTGACGTAATTTCCAATAATGATTTTCAGTTGAGACATGTACATTTCGGATGTTTGGAATCTTAAGCATGGCGTGTGTAGGTTCCAAATTGGTAACGGGGCGTCAGCGCGCTTCGGGAGTTTCAGCAATTCACATTTCTATATAAATAGCACAAGAATGGTTTTATTTAGTAGTTCCAAATACACATTTTACTTAAACGTGCCAGGCTTTCCTCGAGTGTAACAAACCTTTTGGCTGCTGTCCTTTTTACGGTTCTGAAGTTTTTCGGGACACGGGAGTGACTTTAGAAAATATATTACTGGCGCCCTCTAGTAGATTCTTTTTGCGACTGCAGACTACGTGCAAAACAATGCAAAGTGATAAAAAACCTGCGTTTGCAATTGTCTTAAATTAGTCTGCTAAGTCGGTAAGCATATAGATTTTTAGTCCAGTTGAAAGTCACGAAACACGTTTATTTGTTCTTAAATGACCTGGATAGTCTACAGGAATAGTTCGGCAATCTCCACCATATGGCTCAACGGCAGCTGAACTTCGGGGACCTATTAAGTGTCGCCGAGGAGGACAATCAATAGGGAAACTTATTTTCGAAGTTATGTGGTGGGAGCTGAGTGCAGGTGTCTTCCCTTGTACTACTTTTACAAAATAAGGTGTCGTTTTAATGCAATTGTTTTCACTCGATAAAACACTCGTGGTATTTTTACCATTTCATGTAAATGGAGATATTTTGAGAGCAGTTGAGAAAAATGGAAACCAAGTGCTAACACTAACAGACCACAAAGCAGGACAAGTATCTTACCACTTACATTACGTGAAGCAAAATAACTAGCAAGTGATGCGTCCGAATCTTCTCATTGCGAAGGTCTGGGTTTTATTTAAGATTTCGCTAGGCTGTTATTGCGGCTTAGTTAATGCTATGTGTTAATCGCAAACTGTTTCTTCCCAAAAAGATACAGTGTAATGAAGATTTTTTAACTGGTTATAATTGAGCGTTGGAAAAGGATACCGTCTGGGGCAAAGGATTTTATTTATGATAGTATAGCAAATATCAACATCTTATTACCGTCCCTACCTGGAATCGAACACTGGAATATTTGTGTTTGAATACAGTCTTAGATGATCCTCATGAAAGATTGTAAGTTTTACACATGTAAAAATTCGAAAATTAGTTTTTTTCTTGCCATTTTTCTGTTTTAACTGTTTTGATTTGATTAAACCAGAAGAACATCTGGTGTGGGCGTGTCAGCTGTACGAACCAACTCAGTATTTCGGTTCTCACACGTGCATCCTAATTATGCCAAGCTGAACAGGTACTCCCTTCAAACTTGACTGGATTAAAAAGTAAACAATTTACTGAAATGCAGTGAATTTTCTAAGTATTTTAGCCACCTCAAACTCAGAAGTCGTATTCTGGCACACTTGTATTTAGATTTATCTGTCTACGGTTATCTTCAGTCAGCTGCCGATTAAACGAATGGTGAACGATTAGCTAACACAAGGTTCAACCACACTGAAATATAATCGGTATTTCGTACATGCAATCTTTAAACAATATTTCAAATTATTGAAACGGGTGATAATAATTACACTTTGATGTAGTGCTGAAACGCAGAATATCATTTCGCGTTAATTAGTGCGATGACATGGAACGGAATAGCCCAACATTCATCATCATCAGACTGTAAGGCTCCTCAGGTTTTTAACATGGATCATTTCGGAACATCTTAATCTGAAGGATACAATATTTTCGGTATTGAATACTTAAATAAGTCTATGTTAACTTGAGAAGAACAGCCACCCATCCTTGAAAAGGCAGCATTTCCTTTCACCCTTTAAAATTAAGAATCCATTTGGTCATAGGGGCCCCCTGTACGCTAAGATGAATAAATTGATGTCCCCGACTAACGTATTAAAATTAAACTAATGCCGACAGCTCACGAAACGCATGCAAAGGTAAATTCCACAAATTCCCTTATTCTGGTGGATAATAAACCGAACGATAAAAACTCTTCAAATATGAAATTAGCTATTTCGTGATTAATCATTTCACAGGCTGTTCTTTTGAGGTTCTTACACTGTCGCTGTTCGAAAAGCGTTTTTGTTTTGTGCTATGGAAGCGTAAGATAGCATTACTAAGATATTAATCATCAGCTGATTCCGCCCACTTCTACTTTACCCCGGCCACCCCCTCCTTTTTGTGTCCTCGAGATAGCGGCAGGTATAAAAGCCCTCCAGGGCTGAGTAGAAGAAACACAGGCTGCAGTTTGAATGCTAGGCATAAATAAAACAAAAGCAAAAGACAACCAAGACTTCGCCAACTGAGAAACCAAACCTCTTGGAAGCAATAGATCCCGGGCCAGCAGGAAACACCGGCTCTTTTACCGACCACCTGTAACTCCAACCCTTCCAAAAGTAAGTACATCGCGCTTTGTTTCTGCAGTTTCATTTTAACTCGCGAATCATATCAAACCAGTGACAGTACTGGCAGTGTGACGACGTTTATTTAAAAGACCAGCACATGGAATATGAAAAACCAGCATTAACAGACTCAGGAGTTCATTCAGACTACCGTGTTTTACTAAATATCTCATAATCACCGATCGTTTTCATTCATTTAGTTTATTTCAAAGCCGAGGGCACGCTCAAGGACAGTCAGAACCATGGACAGCTCTGCACCGCGACATTTATTGCAGAATATAATTAATTTCACAACTAGTAACTCAATATGAATGAGTGTATAATCTGTCTTTGGTAAGTTTATGCCGATATTTCCCAGGTTAAATGTTAATGGAATGAAAAATGAAAATTCGTCTTACGTTTTGTCGTGCTTGTTATTAAATTGAAACATTTTAACGTTCATATAATTAATACAAAATACTTAGTAAAGGCATTGCCATGATAATATGAGGTGTAAAAGATCAATAAAGCGCATTACACCGACATTATGTTGTCACTGGACGCCTTATAGCTTAATTTACTGAACCACGTAGAAACACCATCTGTGAAATCTACGCCTCTTGTGCAGGAGCGATCGCGTAAACAAATATTTGCGCTCTTGTTTTTCAATAGCTTCCACGTGTTTAAATGAGTATAATGTCGTATGCGTGCAAATGAAGAACGACGTGCGACTTTTTCGAAATACTTCCTCAAGTCAGCATCGCAAGACCATCACGGAAAGACTGCAGAACGTGACAAACACACGGCAACAAAAGCGGCATAGGTACAGTATATGCACGATGGGCCCCTTACAGCGCCTTGTTGTACTTGCAGATGGCTGTTGTTCTGAAACCTTGGAGCGTCCTCGTGGCCCTCGTCTTCTGCGTGTTGGTGTGTCTCGGCACCTTCGTGGAAGCCTACCCACCCAAACCGGAGAACCCCGGGGAGGACGCGGCGCCCGAGGAAATGGCCAAATACTACTCTGCTCTCAGACATTACATCAACCTCATTACGAGACAGAGGTGAGAGCCCCTCCCATTAAACAGACACCTTAACCACTTATGGAAAAAAGTAACCATTTCCTTTCATAATTGGACTGTAATGAGTTTGACAGCAGGGATCGGTGCTTGTTCAGGACCTCATTAGTTTTATTCGGTGGACCATTATCGTTATTTAAACCAACTTACTGGAAGGTAGGCCGGCAGCAGAAACAGCTCCTTGAACTTACAAATGGCACGTGGCAGTGGTCAGTCTCAGGACTGGAGTGGGATTAAAATTCGGCCCTGGACTTTGCGGTTGGCCACGTTAAGTTTTTGCCGTCCCGAATCCCCATCACGGAAATACCCGGCATGCTCGATGGGAGGTGCAGCGGTAATAATCACCGCAGTGATCATCCTTTCTATTATAGGCCATATAATTAGCTGGCCAAGGAATATGGAAAGAGTTACATTTAAACAACATCTCAAGATGTCATGTAATACTCTGAGGGAATATCATGCCAGTATAGAGTCACAATTAGTCCTGTCATTAATATTATACAGTTAAGCAATTTTTGAGGTTAAAAACATACATGCATTTTTATTTATATCTGAGATACAAGGCTACCAGCTGTTATGAAGAGGATAACCTAACCTTGATCAGGCAAATATGTAACATTTTCAGTTTACTGCCAAGTAGCCTACATACCTGCTTCCCTTTACCCCGTCTTAATCATTATATTTAGCATAAAATTTATCCATTTATAACATAAAATACATTTTTCACAGAGGTATAGAAAATTACTGTAGAAAAAACAGCAAATACATCTGAAACTTGAATTCAAAACAATATTTTTTCATTTGCTCCCTTAACTAAGTGTAGATATATAACAAATACGCAACATCCGACACAGTTTGTGTCCATTGTGTATCAGTACATTTGGAGATCCCCACAGAAGTAAGAAAATCATGCGCTTGCTGCACCTTGATTCTGTAGCATGCTAGATCGTTCCTCGCACCGAATCTTGAGATCATCCATCTTCTAAGCACTAATTGTGGTGGGGGGGGCGCAACCTGTACCTGGTAGCATGGGACACACAGCTGGGAAAGCTTTGATTGCCAGACAAAGAAAGGATATCCATACTAAAGTCAGTTTGCTACACATATATCCAGCATTAATTAATTAATACTTGCTTACTTTTTAAAATAAATAATGGCAACACTGTTGTTGAAGTTAATAATGACTATTGAACCCTAGTAGCAATACACGTTTGACATAACGCTGCCTAGATGTTTAGATGTGGTGCATGGCGGTGGTCAAATAGTTGAAATGACCCATATGGAAGAATTTTCCACAGGTAATTTCCATCGGTAATTCACCAGAAAACACGAATCAGGGTTTATTTTTTCTTTATGGATATGACTCATTTTTTTCAAATTGCCATGTGGCCATTGTGTGACGAACCCTCACTGCTGCACTCAGCTACTGACATGTAAAGCATCCCATTACTGTGGCTCTCTGTACGTCCCTTTACCCCGGCTACTATCAGGATGCCAGCTGGAAATCCGTAAACAACATTACCTTCCATTAACCAGCATCTTGATGGAAAGTTCTGGAAGCGAATCCTCCTGGTTGTCACAGGAGGAAGATGAAACCTTAGGAGGCTTGCACCTCGAGGGGAAGAGGGAATCAAAAGCATTTAGTGACATTATATCCTGCCATTGTGGCCATTGTTCCACTGTGGTTTTGTGTCCACAAGCTGAGTGTGTCTGTGTCTGTGCACATATCTGTAAATATATATCTCTATGTATATATATATATGTATATATATATGTTTAACGTTACACATCTATATATGTGTATCTCTGTAGTTGTTGTCTTGTGTTACGTTTGAGCAGAGTGTATGTAAATGTAGCTAAGTCTGACTTTGTGTGTATGTGTCTATCTGAGTAAATATATGTGTTTGTATGGTAAAACCTGTTGCTTTTTAACTTGAGGAGACATTGGAATGAATAGAGTCCCCACAAAGATATGATTACAAACCCGTGTGTGTGTGTGTGTGTATAATCTGACAGATTTCCTCTTGAACACATGGCAAGCAGCCCTATTAGACTCACAGACAGCGGGGCCCATCATTAAGGGGGCCGTACCTGTCACTGTGCTGCTGGGCTGTTGAGAAGAGGAGAGTCGTACCCTGGTATTTTCACACAAAAGGACAATCCGTCATATAGGCGGCAAAATGCCAGGTTAACTTAGTGGGCTGGGGGTGAATACCCAGTATGATTATGCGGGACATTTTAAAATTACGGAATCGATATTCGGAGGAGGAGAGAACATTTCTACTCCTTGGACTCTGGCTCTCTGAAGCATTTAGAGAGGTTAAGAGCCAAATTAAAGCAAAATGACATTTTCGTAATGAATAAAGCAGAACGATAAAAGTATTACGGTGAATAAATGGGCTGTTGACTGCGATCGAACGAAAGCAAGTACCAAAAAAAAGCCTCAGTGATATCCGTCTACGGCGGGGTTTCTGTTCATGTAGGAGATGTGCATTGATGACAGTGCATTTAAACAGCTGCTGATTAGGGGAGGGTAGTGGGCTGGGATTTTAGTGTAATGGATGTCAGTGTTTCCTCATTTGTTCCTCGGTGCACAGAGTAGTAGGGCTATACTGTGGTGCAGTGTGTCTGAGAATGAACCATGTGGTAGAGTGTGTCTTCTCATCGGAGAACTCTGTGCTTCATAGTATTAAGGTCTAGGTTCCACAGAATCTAATGTATTTCTGACGTGTCTGAAAGCATGATAAAGAGCCATTCAAGTGTGTCCTTATTAAGCCATTAAGTATCACGGCTACAGTCACAACATCCAATGGAGCGACGGCCTGTCTCCAGTGCCTGTTAGTGACCTGAGTCTGGCTGACCTTGTTTATGCTCATTAGGTATGGCAAGAGGTCCACCCCTGAGGGCGTGATGGCGGAGCTGCTGTTCGGAGACGAGTCAGAGCACAGCCAGCGATCACGGTAAGCTGTGTCCGTCATGCCCATGGTTGACTTCAGGCGTTTTATAGGTGAGCGACCAGAAGAATAAGGATTTTTACACTCCAGTTGACACTTCAGTTATAGATTCACAGAGGGAAACAAAATTACACACATCAGTGCTGGATTAAACCATGTGTACAGCGACCCAAAGGACCTGGGACCAGTGGGATATTTAACGATTCAAACACAAATTTGCTTGTCCTTGGTCTGCATCATAAGAACATTGTTCAGAGGTGGAATCTAGCAGTCTTCTATCCACCCATCTTCCTGGGACCCCCTGCATAGGATGCCAGTCTAGCACACACACACACATACACACACACACGCACACACATGTAGGGTAAACATATCCTTATGGGGACCGCTCATTCATTTCTATCTGAAAAAAGCTAATGCTAACTATGA
>JABFEB020000092.1:29524482-29543015 GCA_019775895.2 Stomatorhinus ivindoensis
GGGGTCCGGAGCCTACCCGGAAGCAATGGGCACGAGGCAGGGAACAACCCTGGACAGGGGGCCAGCCCATCGCAGTATTTAAAATACTTATATTTTAAAAATGTATCTATATATTGGGAGTGGCATGGTGTTGCTGTCGCCTCACAGCTCTGGGACCAGGTTTTGAGTCCCTGCCTTGGCGGGGGAGTATGTATGTTCTCCCCATGTCACCATGGGGTTTCCTCTGGGTGCTCTGGTTTACCAACCCTCCCCCCCCAACAATCCAAAAACATGCTGAGGTTAATTAGACTTACCAAATTTCCTGTTGCCCCATCCTGGGTTGTTTCCAGCTTCGTCCCCATAGGCTCCAGACCCCCAGAGGCGATACACAACAGGAGATTGTATGTAGAATACTTCAGCACTGAGCTTCTATAGTGTTTTATTAACAAAGAAATTGTTACAACTGTGCTTGGACTGAGACCAAGTGAAGCAAAAAAAACTGTTTTGAGACAGTATGTTGGTATAAAGACCTGTTCAGCGTGGTCAGGTGACTTCGTCATTTTAATACAGACCATGGCTATGTTCTGACATGAGTATCTCAAAGGTTCTAACACACAATTTACTCATCTCGTAATGCCTACCTCCAGCCTACCTCCAGCCTACGAATCTGCAATAAATTATATGATGCAATCATGTGAACATGAACCAAAATCTTTATGGAAAGTTTCCAACACTTCCCACTAAAAGTTCAGGCATTTTGAGAGATGCGGGGTCCAGGCCCAGTATTAGAATGATGTCCCCGGTAAAGTGGGAAGGGAGGCAGTGATAGTCAAACAGAGAAACAGGGCAGTAAGGCTCCCCCTTTTCCAGACACCCTCCATTATGTTATTGTTTAAATTATTGTCCCCTGTCAATGAAGAGAAACAGCGCCACAGTGAGCTATCGAAGGAAAGGAGTATTCCATTGATTACAGTTCAGTAAACAGGTCAGGATGACAGGGCGGAATCTCTGATACAGAAGTGCAAAAAGTTTAAAGGTCAAACTTTTTCAATCAAGACCTTGATTGAAGTTTTTATGACAAAAGACTGTGTAAAATTTTAAATAATTTTTTTTAATCGAATTTTTAAATAAATGTTCTTATACGTAGTCATGGCTTCGTTTTCAAATCACACGGATGATTTCTGACGCGTCTTCACATTATTCTACCACAAGGTGCCGCCATATCACTAAATATCTCAGATATGATATTTAAGTTACCTGAAGGGCTACTTCAAACTTTCAGAGTACTAATGTACTTAAGAAAGTTCTAAAATTGAGTGATCTTCTTTGAATATTCATAGGAAGGCGGAGAGCCCCACGGACGTAGGTTGTAATGAACTACAGCGGCCTTGTATGACTCATTGTTTGTATATTCATACCTATTGTCCAGGTGGTTGAGCACTCTGATATTTGCTATGGAATTTAACGTACCAGTCAGTTGCCCCCAAAACTTCTTCGTCCTACTGAATGGAGATTCACTGAGCACCTAAATGAAGGAAAAGCGGCACAAGGATATGCCCGGCTAACAGACCCCTGTCAGTCTGAAAAGTTCTGAGTTTTTGTGATGGGGGGCTGTAACCTTTGTTGCGGATAGTGATGCAAGAGTAAAAGAGGCAATTGTCTACTGGTGTGTATATGTATGGTGGGGGCGGAGTGGGGGGGGGGGGGCTAATCTTATGCTGAGCAGCAGTATTGCGCCACCCACCTGAAACTGTCAAGTCCTTGGCAAAAGAGCTTCCCATTTCTTAATGAAATGTAAATGTAGCTGAGGAGAAAGGGCGGGCATTTAATAAAGGGGGGGGTCAAGTCTGGAGGAGGTGGGAAGGGGCAGAGAGAGCCAGAAGCAACTCCTTAGGCAACGGTGACCCTGACCAGTTTAAGACAGGGGAACGTATGCAATTTTGGTGCTTCCCACATAATCTTTGAGCCAGAAAACGTCCCTTTAAGTTATACCACTCACATCCATCCAGCTCGTTCACACCCCCGGATCTTCACCAAGTGACTTTGCTGTATTGTTTGACTCAAAATCATGCCTCGGGATGTGATACGCATACCCGAGCATATCAAAATAAAAACTCTTTCAAATGACATTGAGTGAGCAGGGTACCAATCATATTATGCATTTATGATTAGAGATTTTACATCTTGTACCTGACTGGATGTCAGTAATGTTCCACCACAGGAACTGACAACAGAATGAATGGGAAAGAGAGAAGCTAGAGATAATATAATATCCTTCTGGAACCATCTAGAAATTTCTGCAATGCGATAGTGTATGGGCTCCTCTGCCACGTTATTGTGGGATCTGTCTGAACCTTGATTACCAATCCGATAAGGCTGAAGCTCACCGTACAGACAGACTCAAATTAATTAATTTTTCACGAGTGAAAACATCTAGAGAGACAATATGAAGGTGACATGTTGCTTTTGTTTATCATTCAGTGGTATTTTGAAGCTAAGAGACAAAGGTGAGAGTAGATGGAAAGATTAAAGTGGGTGGGTGAGCACTCTCAGCCATGAGACAAAAATGTGACGGCTAGATGTGAAGGAGGCGTGTTGATCCACGATGGCCCAAATCCATTGGAGTGCGTTCATCATTCCTGGTATTCAGTTCCCAGTTTGGTATTTATTACCAGACCAGTTAACAATGGCATCCAGTATGTTCATATCATCTGTGATCATGGTGCAGAAGTATCACTAAAGCGTCTGTCAGGCGGAGTAGTGACACAGCTCCTAGCCTCATACCGCCTGTATATACTCCTGCCGAGATTGTGATACACCGTTTTGAGCCTGTGACAAAACAGCACCGTTTTAACAAAGCAAAGAGACACCCTTGTGACGTGCTGTTTCCATTTCAAAATGAGCGGTTTGAGTTTGTGCTGAGGATGATCGCAGATGCAAAGTATGCTTGAAGACACCACAAGCTGAAAAACAACCTGGGTTCACATCACGAACGAGGAACTAGGCTCGACTGTGCGTGTGTGTGTGTGTGTGTGTGTGACGATCCCCGGGGGATCTGCTATGTATCAGCTGTCCTCAGTCAGCAACACACAAGAGTAGTCAGCAACAGCAGGTTCCTCACAGTCAGCCTGGAAACTGCACATGCAGATTGCTAACAGGACACTGCTGGTGGCCACTAATTGCCCCAACCGGGGAGTGGGATTGTTCCCAGCACAGCTTAAAGCCCAGAGGGAGCAGGGGTGTTTCTCAATACCGAGAATGCAGACTGTACTTGTGGTCTTGGCAGGAACGCCCGTGCCAACTCGCCTCCCAAGAGCAAACTTGGATGCAATGAATCTTAGGATTGGTCTTGGTCTTGTTTGGCAACCAATGCATCCGTGATATTTGGGGGCAGGGCAAGAATGAAATCTGGGGATTTCTATCGCCCGTGTGTACTTCTGGTCTTGAGTCTCGGAAATCTTCTGCAGTGGATGATGACGTAAATCAGATACGTGAGAAAACAAGCAAGGTCAAGTACGCATATTGAGAAACACCCCAGAGGTGCCTCTGGACCCACACACACACAGCCGCGCCTGTACCATCCCTCCCCGTCATGTACATCTATTTGGAAAAAGGTTCAAAGCTTTTGAAGACTGATGTTACACTGACATCTTCTGGACAAAATGAAGTAACGCACCCAATGCTTCTGTCAAAGCACCTAAATAAGATCTAGAAATAAGAAATGCATGCTAATTGGAAGCCTTCATATTACACTTGTCTCTTTAGCCAATCCCTTTCTCAAGGGAGGAGAGATTTCCTTCAGTTGGATGAATCAGGGTATCGTCAAAGGTCATTGGCTCACAATACACGAAAGATTTTCCAGCTAGGCCTCTATAACCAGGAGTAGTAAAAGTCATGTACTAACATCACAGTAATAACTATAGGTGGTTTCATCAACAGAAGATAAATAAGATAAGATAAGATTAGATGATAGACCTTTATTAATCCCACAATTAAGAAATTTGCATTGTCTTTTTTTACACAGCATCCAAAAAGACAGTACAGGAGGAGCAAATGCAGTATATCTATACAATCTTACAATAAAAGGCTATACAATAAAGAAACAAAAAATATAAAAATAAACATGTGCTATACAAATATTGTATATACTATATAAAAATGGACATCTACAGATGCGTCGAAGCTGCAGAAATTGTATGATTGAAAATAAATAGCAGCAGAAATTGAATGTTTGGAAGCAGCAGACACAGCAATAATGGAACATTGCACAGCCTTCTATATGAAAAAACATTGCATGTTGTTAGTCCTGATTTATGCATGTAAACTATATGGACAAAAGTATTGGGACACTAGGCTGTCACACCTGCAGGAAATTTTATGACATCCCATTCTAAATCCATAGGCATCAGTATGGAGTTGGTCTCCCCTTTGTGGCTGTAACAGCTGCCTCTCTTCTGGGAAGGCTGTCCACAAGATTTTGGAGCGTGTCTATGGGAATTTTTGCCCACTCTTCCAGAAGAGCACTTTGTGAGGTCAGACACTGATGTTGGACATGAAGGCCTGGCTCGCAATCTCCGTTGTAGTTCACCTCAAAGGTGTTTGATGGGGTTGAGGTCCAGTCAAGTTCTTCCACACCAAAAACCCACCCAGCCATGTCTTTATGGATCTTGTTTTGGACACATTTCCACTCATGCTGGAACAGAAATGGGCTTCTTCAAATTGTTTCCATAATGTTGGAAGCAGAGATTTTTCTATACCTTATACAATAGTCACGCCTATAGCATCTTGGTATGCTGAAGCATTAAAAGTTCTCTTCACTGGAACTAAGAGGCCAAGTCCAACCCCTGAAATATAAACCCCACATCATTATCCCTCCCCCATCAAACTTTACAGTTGGCACAATGCAGTCGAACAGGTAATGTTCTCCAGACATTCACCAAACCCAGACTCGTCCATTAGAACACGTTTCCAATGCTCCTGTGTTTTTACGTCACTGCATCTGATGCTTTGCAGTGTGTGTGCATGTGTGTCTGGGGGCAGAAACTGCTAGGGTGGGGTAATGCCAGGTGACGAGGACCCAAGGTCCACGCCTAATCTCTGTCCCCTCTCAAAGCAGGATGCCACCAAGCTACTGCTGTGTGACCAGAGCCCTGCCTGCAAAATTCCCCAACCAGAGCCCGACTCCCCGTTGTTCTCCAGGAAGACAATAAAGTTCAAATTCACCTTCCCACCTCTGGATCACATGGACCTATTGGTCTGCGTAACAGCAGTCATGTATTGATAGACTTGGTTTAATATCAATGCTTAAGTAATTGTTTTGCTTATATTTATTATTATTTACTATTGTGATTAGTTGGGTGCCTGTGTTGACTTGTTTGATTACGTGTTTGATTACACAGGAAAATGCTATAATGGAATCCAAAAACCCGATCTCAGCCAAAACCTGTTTCAAAGGCATTGTATATAACATACTGGGACTACGGTAAAAATGTAAGGCATTTCATATAAGCAGCTAAATTGTAATGCCTTTTTTGTAGAAGAAAATGCAGAGGCATTAGTGCTGCTGTAAATTGTTGAAATGAAGTGCAATCAAGTTTCTTGTGGAGAAAAGACATAGAATGAGGAAAAAAACTGTCATGAATTTGGAAACCCTGGTAAATCTCAAAATCAATTTCTGTCTGTTTATTCAGTAATTTAGCACAGTAAGAGAGGCTAGGGAACTGCACACAGGTGGCATGTTGGTCTTAGTAACAGGTCACAGGTGGCTGTTTGGTTTTATCTACACCTTCATACTTTTTTTTTACGCTCAGTCATATATGAATCAGCCGGGCCGTAATACTTTATTACTTTGTAACATTAATAAGTTTCATATGGAACCAATGCCAATTTTTTAAATCATTGTTTACTGTTTGCAAAGAACGTGCAACTTTCATGCAATTTTTATTATTATTGTGTGTGATCCTTGGATGACGAGAGCCCACTGCCTCATTTTGTTGTGCACATGCATGACAATAAAGTTGACTTTGACTATCCCGATGCGAATCTTAAGTCTTCTGGAGAAGCTGCACGCCATGCTGGAATCGAGGATGCTGTGTTGGGGTCCCAGTGTCTCCTGAGCTGCTTCTGTGCAGACATCTGCTGTGCAGACAGCAGCCAGGTTCTACCCCATAGCGCTGATGGGTTTTCTACATCACAGCTACTGTTTTTCTTTCTAGACAGCAAACTACAAAAAGATGGGGGCTGGTATACAGGGCTAAGTGGAGGACTGCCACCTGTGCTGACTCCCTGTCACAGTTATGTCAGTTGCTTAATTGCCAGGTCCAAGGAGAAAACAACTTTCCTTTGCAATTTCTTCACTATTGGCATCCTGTCAGTTATCTCCAGCCTTGCTTTGCTACTGCATGTAAACTGTTACGTCCCACAATGCGTCTGGGTTCACTGATGGTACCCAGAACCTGCACAGTCATGCTGAAGAGGAAGCTTCCAAATAACAGGCAATTAAATGTTTGGCCTCCAAAAAAAGTGACAGTAACAGCACACATAAGGTGAGAGTATCAGCACACATAAAGGGAGTGTAGCTGCACACATAAAGTCAGAGTAACAGCACACATAAAGGTAGTGTAGCTGCATACATACAGTGAGAGTAACAGCAAAAATACAGTGAGTGTTGCTGCACACATACAGTGAGTGTAGCTGCATACATAAAGTGAGAGTAACAGCACACAAAAAGTGAGTGTAGCAACACCCATAAAGTGAGAGTAACAGCTCACATAAAGTGAGTGTAGCTGCACACATAAAGAGAGAGTAACAGCACATAAAATGAGTGTAGCTGCATACATAAAGTGAGAGTAACAGCACACATAAAATGAATGTAGCCACACACATGAAGTGAGTGTAGCAGCACACATAAAGTGAGCTGCATGTGCAGCAGAAGCTCCAGCACAAGCGTTCACATCTCCTGATGCAGGTGTCTCAAGAAATCACTGATGGTGGAAGAGAAACATGAACAGCACACAGCTGGACTGGAATTAATTTTCTGCCTAGAAAAAATATACTCTTGTATACTGGATTTGCAATCTGGATTTCAAATATAAATAGGTAATGTTACAAATTAAATTATTGGTGGTAGTTGTACCAACCATCCATCCACCTGTCAATCAATCCATCCATCCATAAATAAAAGCTTTTCAGTCTAAAATGAATTTGGTCTTTTTCATCATTTCATATTCTTTGAAGTCAGTTTTCTATATCAGTGATTTCCTTCAAACAGAGCCCCTCTGACCATGACGGCAAAATTCTGTTGCACCTCCAGACTGTATTATATATGTGTGAGAGTGTGTATAAGGTCATACGTGTCCTGTGATGGACTGTCATCCTACCCAGGACTCTCTACTGCCTGGGATAGACTCCGTTAGAAGAATGATGACTATTGTATTGAGTGTCTAAAAGGGTCAGATGACCAGTTTTTTTTGTTTATTTAAATGATAGTTTATTAGTAAGTGTGTAAAGAGGCTTGAGCTCATTTGCTTTGGCTTGGAGGGCTATCATTATAAGGCGATAACAGTCTCAAGATAAGTGAAGCATTCCCTGTGTTTGCATAATCAGCGTACTAACATATAAAATATGTCACACTAAACCTTTAATTATAATTATAATTAATCATGAAAGTTTTTGATATACTTAAATTTGCAGCATAAAAAGTATCGTACAGCAGTTTCCTCTGGGGTATATACACTTTATAAACTGTATGTACTTCCTTGCGTTGCTTTCTGTACCTAACGCCACCCTGTGTACATATCTTGTGTGGTTGCACTTAACCTGTCCTTACTTGCGATACATGTAGTCTTTTGTAGCCTAATGTTCAACCCCTTGTGCTTTGTTGTTTGGTACATAGTTCCATGTACATACAGTACTGTGCAGAGATGTCTTAGGCAGTCCAAAGAAATGTTTAAATCTGTTTATCTGGGTAGCAAGTGTACTTTGGCTTAGGACAAAAAAACACAATTTAACATTAGAGCATGTGCAAATGAAGAGTAACACGATAAAAACTAGTAATAATTTCTTTTGTTTTGTAAAAAGTTACTGATATCTAGTTCGTTGGCTAGATGAACGCCACTCCAGTTCCCAAACCTCTCCTCAGGGGCACCTCAGCCGTTCCATGATTTTGTTAAATTTCACCAACAGCTCAATTAAATAATTTGAGAAGTCTGTTGAAAAGGTTTCAAAAGTCAGTGACAGATTGACTAGCTGTATGAGATGTGCTAGTGGCCAAGTCAAAAAATTCTTGGCTGCACTGGATGGTCGCTGCAAATACTGGGATGATTTTAGCAGAGGTTCTGGAACGGCTAAGCTGACACACTTTGACAGGCATAATATCATAGCTTTACACCAACACCAGGATAATCTAAACATCATTTTCTTTGCCTGCCTAAGACTTTTGTACAGTGCTGTAAAACCAGCATTGGGCATTTCAGGGCCAGAACCTAAGAATCCAAACCAAAATTTTGTTTCTGCCAACCAGTTGAGCACAAAGAGTCACAGTCACAGGGAACTCAAGTGCTTGGTAGAAACTAAGACTTGGGCTGTATTTGTAGCTTCTGGACCTGAAATACCCAACACTGCATGTAAACCCCTTTCATCTATATGATGCACTGTGGTCCTATAGCTCCCAAATGCGGGAACTTTACATCATGTATGTATGGACGGCATGACAATAAAACCCATTTGACTTTATCAGAAGCCAATAAAGAGCAAATTTGTTAACCATAGTGGTGAAGGCAGTACTGGTCCTAGCCAATGCTATGCCCTAGGAGAGCATCGCTAATAGTGCCCCCTGTCTGAGGTAAAGTGAAATTGGCCGGCAAGGCAACGCTTTCTCAGAAGCTGGTGCCCTAAGCAGCCGCCAGTGTCGCCTATAGGATTGACAGGGCCCTAGTTTAGGGACAGAATATTTCTGGCTCTTTCATTTAATGCTAGATGTACTACAAGAACGTTATGGAGCGATTACGTGTATGGGCTCTAATAGAACAACTATAAACCAGACTGCAGTCGTTTAAAAAACACTTCCAGTCTGAACAGCTTATGTGTGTTATAATTTTATAATTCGTTTTGCACAAGATATGCGCCCTCTGCTGGTGGAAAATTGACGACTGCAATGAGTTTCTTAATCTTGACCTCTTTGCCCCTCTAGCCCTTATGCGTTTCTGCGTCTGCTGAGACTCCTTCATGTTGGGAAGATTCTCAGTACAGTTCGTGCAATAGCATCAATGGGAAAAGAACTCTTAGACTCCTCATTACCCCGTGCAAAGAATCTGAAGTTGACTAATGTTATTAGATTATATTAGAGGTCGGGTAATATTTGTCGGGCAGTAGTAACCTACAATTTAAAATACACGAGGAAGTGTAATTACTTTCAGTCGATTTTAATTACATTAAATTTTAATTAAAGTTTAATTTAAAAGATTAAAAGGATTAAGGCAACGGCTATCTATAAGGAACACCTGGTTAGGTTTTCTGTAATACTTACCATTTAAAATTACTTTTGTACAAATTAGAAACTTATATCCACACTTGCGCTGAGCCTTGTGCCCCTAGCTATGGGGAGAGGCTACGGACTCGGACAAGCTGGTGCAGAAGATGGATGGATGGACAGATATCAACACATTCCCTGGTTCAATTATAAGAAAATTAGCATTTTCCCGTGAACGCCGTTTCAATTAATGCTTAATTAATTAATTAATTAATTAATTAAAAGTACAACTACGTGATAAGGTACCTAGTGAAGTGCTAAAAGTACCCCGAAAGGAAATCTATAATCGATTCATAAGCTTACGTTATATAAAATAGTTAAAAACGTAGGCTTACTACATTTAAAGAGAAGCGCTCATGTCAGCTGCGACTACTGACGTCAACGCGCTTAGACGCGAGGAAACATAACATGGCGTTTGAAATACCCTTATAATTAATTCATTTGCACAAGTGCTGTTTGTATAATATTGTGCAATAGCGAGGTTGAGGCGCAGGCGTAGGTGGTACAAACCTGTGTTAACGTTATTCCCTTGGCCATCCTGGTTTAAATTAGACTGTCCGCGGTTTTAAGGAGGATTTGCAGAATTGTTGAAGGGCTTCAATAGACCTTAAAAAACGCTCAGTTAAATATTGCTTTACTGTAAATACATCCATAGGTAAGAACTGTGACTTTTTTTACAAGCTTTGCTTTTTTTTCAAGATCAGAGATCATAGCAGAAAATCTAGATGATCCCGAATAATCACATGGTCTCCATCATAACTAAAAATGAAAATATTGGTGAATTTCAATGAATTGGCATGATCCATGCTATATAGATGGGCACTGCTACAGATTTTGGGCCCCACGAAAATATATATTGAGCTCCCAACCCAGAGCAATCTAATTATGTGCCAGATTTTTACAGCCTCTGTTGCTCAGAGACCCTTTCACCCCCGTTTACAGGGCCCATGGAAATATGCACATATATCTGGATTTAGGGTGGCACATTGGCTTAGTCAGTAGTACTGCTCCCTGGATCATCCTTGTTCTTTGTGGGACAAGAATGTTGGATGTGAAATGTGTTTAATGTAGAGCAATCCAGTTTTACAGGGAAAATATAATTAGGGATTTTAATGCACCTAAGTGTTTAGTGGGGTAGCAGAGTCGGTAGCGCTCTTGTTTCACACCTCAAGGGTGTGTGGAGTCCTCATTCTGCAGGATTTGTGTAGGAGTACCCTGGCTTCCAAATCACTGTCCGAAGATATGCAGTGAGGCGCACTGGTCTTTTAAAATCGCATGTAATGTGCGACTACACATGTGTTCTGCTATAGACTGCACTCTGTGTCGTGTGTCCTATCCAGCCTTGTGCCTTATGCTGTCTGGGATAGGATCCAGCACCCCCCCCCCCCACCCTCGCGACCCACATCAGTATAAGCGGGTGAAAGATGGATGAATTGGTATAATATTTCACATCGACTATGCACTTCGAAGATAGCTAGATGTATAAGATTAGTAACGTCCAAACTGCAATTCGGTAATATTTACACTATACGTCTGCTACTGAAATGAAAAATACACGTTTTATATTTTAGGTAAAATACCAGACAGTGTGTTTTCTACGTGATAAGGCGCAATATGCTTGGTGGGGTCCGCACGGCACCAGGGATGCAGTTGCCCCTTTAATGTCAGAGCCGCGACTAAAGCGCGATTTGACATTTCAGTAGCATTATAAACCCAGAATAAGCTTCAGACAGCGACGGGACCGCTGAACAGAACAGGTGAGCGGCTGTGAATAGGTGTGCCGTACGTTAAGCCATAGGCTACTATTAAATAATTGTATTAATATGATCGCGCGGTTTGGGTGTTTTCTTGTACGCGGACTGTGACCGAGCGCCGTCTTAATGCTCATTTTGCTCAGGAGGTGCTGCGACGCTTTATTTGGAGTAGTGTGTTATCGGATGGTGTCCCCTTATTCTCCCTGTAATAATGTGTGCATATGATTACAATCGGTCTCCTTATCCCGTCAAAGGAGAGTTATTGAGCGCCTGAATGTGCTTTTCAGTGTTTCGAGTTCGCGTAAGGACAATGGCTGATTAACAAGCTGGACTGGAATAAGATTCCCCCGATTCAACCCTTTTACGGGTAATGGATATTAGCCGCGTCGGTTTCAGTACGTGAACAATACGGAATGGCTCTTTAAATTAATCGCCTCTTACATCGCTTCGTATTCACACACCGATGCCATTACACAATGCTATTGTGTATCGTTTTGCACAAAGGGTATGAACGTGGGAATGTGTTTTGTTGAAGACTTAGTATGTCAAGAAATTTGTCATTGAATGCATACCAGGACTGTGTCCGTTGTATAGTAGTCTGTACTCGAAGATGGACTATGATGTGAATGTGAACTCTCTTATGTTAAATTCGGCATCCCGTGGGTTTTCTCGGTGGGATGAGCCCAAGACGTGAATGAGGTGGAGGACTTTGGAAAGAATTGCAGTGCGCAGCGACCTCGGTTTCAAATAAGGGAGATGTGATCACTGTTGACCTCTGAGGTTTGAACTTCTCTGCATGGCCGTAATAAGACTGATAGCCATTCAAAGTGATGCCTAAGACCTGAGAGTAGGTTAAGCAGTTAAAGGCGCTATCATACACAGCTTAACATCCTCGCATGCTCTCCTGGGCTCTCCTCCAGCTCCAGGCACGTACTCGCGTCAGGTGATGTGGGAGGCTGATCACTCACACATGCCTTTATTAGGGAAAGATTCCTCACCCCACACCTGCAGCAAACGTGTACCTATACAGCAGGCACATATATGTATGTACACTGGATTTTAGCAAGATCTCTAATATGGATAATGACCAGAACGTCAGATGTTTAATAGAGATAGCTGTTTTATTCTGTGGGCGTCTGAGTTTACACCGTGCGTTTTGTCTTTATATTATACTATACTGCGTAGTATTTGCAAATGTGAAGGAACTGTCATGTAATTGTAGTAAATGATTTAAGAATCTTGTTTTTTATCTTGTTAAACATTTACCGAAGTCACAATATGCTGAAACAATTTTGAAACTCTTGGTGCTGTGCTTGTCCGGTAACACAGGAGACTTCGCCTGTCTGCTTTCTCTGTTTTTTTTGCACTTATCTGTTTGTATCCCTTTAAGGTCCCGGGTGATAGTGGCAGCGCTCCGTCCCGCTTAGGGCCTTTTCTCGCTGTAACACCGCAGTTACTGGCTGTAATCATTGGGCCGGTGCGCTGACCGAAGTTCCGAATTACGGTCACCCACTGGCACATTTGCGTGATGGTGCCTGTTTTGCAGCTTGTCCTGCAGGTGCCGTATCTGTCTTATCGGCGTTCATTTGGTTGCTTTGCATTTGTGACAGTACGCCGAGCCGTGGCCTATGCTGTACGGGGCAGAGAGCACGAAGCCCGACTTTGAGCGCAGGACCCCCCTCCCCCGTCTCTGCTGGCCCCGGCTTTTGATTTTTCCTTATTTTAATTATCTTGCTTTGCTGGAGCTGCGTGTGACGGCGCAGTTCTGGGTAGACAGGGACTCTGTTCTTGCTTGTGCCGTGTTGCCGTAGTGATAATTAACGCTACTGCTACTGAGCTAAGAACTGCATTTCACCCTCCCCCATCCTTATGTATGAAAATGGGCACTCTCTTGGTAACGAAATTGTGTGTGTGATTTTCAGGCAGGGCAAAGTATTTCTACTGGCTACATTTAATTTTTATGTTTTGGTTGTTTGAACATAAGAACATGTGTGCCATGGTATTAAATTCATTCAAATTATATTTATTTTTTACACCGTTGGATGACATGAGTTCTTATTGGAGCTTTCAAGAGTAATAAAATGTGTTTTATCATACGGTCTATAACCTCTTGCTTATATTGGAATTTAGTAGTAATATTGACACGTACATAATTTTTACACCATAAGGTTCTCTTTTCCCATGATTCCAGAGGACTAGGAGGTGCCCAGTTGGTGGTAAAATACCGAGTGAGAAAGGGGAAAGGCTTGATTCACTGGTAGCAGGAGCTTCAGAAATGTGGCAGCCAGCATTTGGTGTGCAATCGTCTGCAGCAGACACGAGGAGCGGCATTCGTAATTTTGTGTAGCAGTTACCATCGCGGGAACTGGGGCTCGATGTGTGAGTGCAGTTGGGCCTTCGGAAAAACGTGGAGGAGCTGGTCGGTGTTGTTTTGGTTTTCCTATGATGGCCTCACTTGGGGACAGAAAACCCTGGGGAGATGCCATTTTCAGTTAGAGCTCATTAGTCCTGCAATAAGCCAGAATAACACATAATATTCAGAAATGAAAGGAGCTTGGAGCCACTAAATCACATTTTATAAAGCCTTTGGTGTATTAATATTCATGAGCGCAGACTATCAAAGATGTATAGTGAGTTTGCTGGAATCACTCTCTCTCGCATTGTGCTGAGCGCTCCGTATTTTACATGTGTTAGTTTTGGCTGTTAACACTTTCTGTGCAGAAACGATGCCTTTATTACAGTTGTAGGAGTGTGGAAGGACGCTAGAATCTATCACAGTTATTTTTTGGATGTACAGTTGCCGTTCACCGAGTACTTTTGTTGCTACACTAAATGCAGTCTTGGTAACTGAGAAGATTTGCTTTTTGTTGTGGAAACCAGTATAAAATGAAAACCATACTGCTCCCGGTTGTCCAGTGGGGGTGTGTCATTAGATCAGAATGACTGTCCCTCTTGTCTGACCTGGCTCATTTCAAAAGGTTGATTTTCCCAAATTAGAATACTTGCATGTGATTTATTCACGCTCAGTGTCACAGTGGCTCAGTGTTAATAACACACTGGTACCTAACACCTACAGTGGTTTCTGTGTGCGGTTTGTCTCATTGTGGGCTCCTCCAAGCTCCTGCTCCAGGTGTTCTCCCTCTCCTGTGGTGAGCAGTACGCGTGAGTGTGTGTGTGCACACCTTGTGACAGACTGGCCTTCCAACCAGGGTGCGTTGTACCTCTCCTCATGCCCTGTACTACTTATGGAAAGTTACACGCCGCTGCCGAGCTGTTAATGCGCACCATATACCTGCGAGTAACTAGGTAGCCTGTAAACTTGGTGCTACGGTATGTGGTTTGTGACTTTGAGGTAGAGAGCCCAGTGGCTCAAGCTTCTCTCATCTTCATGGTAAATGCAGCAGTACCTGTGTGATTTGCACAGTGTGCAGCCTCGCAGTGTACTGGCGGTGCACAGTGTGCAGCCTCGCAGTGTACTGGCGGTGCACAGTGTGCAGCCTCGCAGTGTACTGGCGGTGCACAGTGTGCAGTGTTTACCATAGCGATTATGGGTAATGTTGTGTGAAGGGGTCAATTCTGGGAAGGTTGCATGGCCTTCAGTTGAATGCAGCTTTCTGGGATCTGCTGCACAGAGGGGTTTGCCGCCAGACGAATAAGCCCCGCCTCCTCAGATTGGGAATGCTGGGTTATTGGACAAACCGTCGTACAAAGTGATTGTGGGGCAGATGATCTAATTTGTGTAATTGTGCAACCGTGCTCGAAATTTCTGTTTGTGAGAAAAAGGCTTAGTGTTCCTTATGGGCCACTGACCTAGACACTTAAACTGGCATTTAAGCCAGTTCTGCTGAAATTTGCCTGCATCACCCTGTGTCACATGACCAGACTTTGCTGTGATTAGCAGGGAGCAACTTTTTTTGTATCGCAGCGTCTGTCAAAAAATATACAGTATAGATGAAAGCGTATAGATGCCGGTAACCTGCGAAAGTACATTTTAACGCTACTGTGTTGTGTAAGACTGTAGTTTACTCCATATTATTACACATTTTGCCTTGTTGCCATGGTGAAGTAGGAGGGGGAAAAAGCCGGAATACTGCCTGCTGTTGTCTTGGATACGAATCACTTCCTCCTGTGAAGTAATGAGAGGAGCTGAACCTGTGTGTGTGGGGAGGGCAGGGGGGCGGATTATTTTTAGATTTTTAGGCTATGCAGACGTCACTCAGTGGATACTTGTGGATTAGCACTTGTTTGCTTGTAGCTCACGTTCCTGTGGCGTAGCTGCATGATGGAAATACAGGCACAGTCCAGTGATGCTAATCCAGTGGTGGATAAGACCAGTGGTCTGGACTGCTGGGTCTCCGCAGTGCTTACAGGCTCAGCAGCACACAAAACCTTGTCATCTGGGGTAGGTGTGTGTGTGTGTGTCTGTGTGTGTGTGTGTCTCTGTGTGTCTGTGTCTGTCTGTGTGTGTGTCTGTCTGTGTGTGTGTGTGTGGTGTTGCTGTCCAATGAAAAACTTGTTTTTCCAAAAATCCATATCTCAGGATAATGAAACAAAGCATTTTCTAAGAAACTACTTCATAAAATGAACCTAAAACAAGGTGGATAGACACCATTAGCACCACACAGAGAAACCTATTTTTACACAATCGTCAGTTAGTGGTTTATTGCTTTAAATGGACTTGCTTGGCGTTTTTGATTTTGAGACAAATGTTATTGTCAGCAAGTTACTAACTAATCTTGCTTTGTATTCACTATTAACAATGATGTTAGCTATCTAGCTATCAACCTTTAGCTGGTAAAATTAGTGATGCAAAGTAATCTGTACAAACATGGATACAAATGCTAACTAGTACAAACATAAATGTTAGTGAAATAGAGGAGTTCACAAAACATTCATTTTGCAGTATAGTAAATCTAAAATATGACTGCAGCACCTGAAATGTTCTTCCGTAATCTCTGTCAGAGTGAAACCCTTCTCCCGTGTCTCTCCTCTTCCGTCATTCCGTTGTGTTCCTCTGCATAGTCACTGTTGGCTCTGTCTTGTGCTCAGCTGTTCCAGACGTTCCCCCACGCACTATTGTTTCCCTGGGAAACGCCGCTGTTGTTCGCCCTCCTGACTGGCCCCCCCAGCCATCTGGCTCTTTTGCACACCGTGGGGTCTCAGAAAGTAGCGCGGGAGAACGACTGTCAATCGCAGCCACCGGAACAGCTCCAGACGGCTGCTGACCTGCACTTGCTCGACAAGCCCCTAGACTGATGGGATTGCCCGGACAGGGGAAACCTTGGCCAGCTTTCATTAGAAACCCATTGGCCGGCTTAAACTCGCCTGGCAGCCTGCCAGCTGTGCTCCGTCGTAGGTCTACCAGTGACGTAATGACTTCACCTATGACCTGTAGGACTTGGTGAAGATCTTAATGGCTGGGGAGCCAGGAAACCCTTAGCTCTCTTATAGCTCTCTCTTTATAGCTGTTTGAATGTTTTTGAAAGGGTGGGCAATGACTTTGCAGGTCAAGACTCTGTGTTCATGGTTAGAAGGTCACGGGTTCGAATCCCATGGCCGGCATAGCGATGTCTCCATTGGGCCTCCTTTGACTTCAAATGCCTCAGGAGACTTCTCGATCGTGCATCGCTTTGGGTAAAAGCGCCTGCTAAATAAATAAATAATAAAAATAAATAAAAGCTTAATTAAGTCTTTCCGTTAAAGACTTGCAGGTAGGCAGTCATATCAGTCCTTGTAAAAGAGTCAGGTTTAAAAGGAAGCCATTTGATGCTTAGCTGGATTAATGAGGATGCACAGCAGGCGGGGAAATGGAGTCTCTGGCCTCCAGTGCGGCTTCTTTCAGTAACTGGCTGCCGATTGTTTTGTATTTATCATCTTGGCTATTAGAAGATCATGCCTACCATACCGCTGTGAACATTCCCACGGATGCAGCTGTGTGTTTACAGCAACAAGCTGGATATTTTGTCTAGATTCAGCGGCGCTCTCCTCAGCACCCCCCCTGCTCTTGCACGTTTGATTTTGCAGCTTGCTGGGGGCGGGCTCCGAGGGCCTCCGTGGAACTCCACACCCGGAGCGCACGCATTAACCTCCGTGTCCCACACCTGGAAACTAGCAGTTAAAGATTTGCTGGGGTCCAGTGAATGAATTCCATGTTTACCGGATTAAGAAACCCAAGCGCAGCCCGTCCATGCTCTCTCTCAAGGCTGATTTCTAGGTAGTTAGTGTATTAATTACTGATTCTGATTGGCCAGAGGCTTCACACCTGGCTCACAGATAAAGGAAGGCTGGAAAACCAGCAGTGCTCGGACCTCAAGGACCATGACCTGGATAGCCGTAATTTACGTTGTCAGTAGCAGCATACATATACCCTTTGCCATACGCTACACTGTAGCCCCCCTCGGAAATGTAACTACGGACTACAAGTTATGGTGTAGGGTATGCAGCTACGTTACTACCGATGAGTAGCTTTTACACTGAAGTATAAATCAGTCTTCACTCTTTAAAATGTTAGTTTTTCAAAGATTAGATCAAGTTGTTCTGAAGTCTTGAATGCGGTTCCTCATTTATTGCACCCCACAGTGTTGATCATCTCCTTACTATGGCCACTTAAAGCGTCAAACACCTGTGGGCTCCTTTGTTGCCGTGGAAACATGGGGCCCATCATGGTGTCACAGCAGCCTAGGGTTCTGGAGAAGAAAATATGTGACTGAAGCCAACAGAGCTTTAGAAGATGGACATTTGTACTGTAAGATAAAAAATTTGCAAATATTAACACTGTTTTTATATACGCTGATCAGCCATAACAATAAAACAACTGACTATTGAAGAGAATAACATCGATTGCCTCATTTCAATGGCACCTGTCAAGGGTACCACTATATATTGGGGAAGCGAACAGTCAATTCTTGAAGTTGAAATGTTGGAAGCAGGATAAATGACCAAGCGTAATGATCTGAGTGACTTTGCCAAGGGCCGCATTGTGATGGATAGATGACTGGGTCAGGGCATCTCCAAAACAGCAGGTCTTGTGGGGTGTTCCCAGTATGCAGTGGTCAGTACCTACCAAAAGTGGTCAGAGGAAGGCCAACTGGTCAACCAGCGACAGGGTCATGAGTGCCCAAGGCTCATTGATGTGCATGGGGAGTGAAGGCTAGCCCATCTGGTCTGATCCCGCAGGAGAGCTATTGTAGCACGAATTGCTGCAAAAGTTAATGCTGGCTGTGACAGAAAGGCGTCAGAACACACGGTGCAGTGCAGCTTGCTGTCTATGG
>JABFEB020000092.1:29569327-29586018 GCA_019775895.2 Stomatorhinus ivindoensis
GCTAGTGAATCCAGCTGGTGCGGCTAGTGAATCCAGCTGGTGGGGCTAGTGAATCCAGCTGGTGGGGCTAGTGAATCTAGCTGGTGGGGCTAGTGAATCCAGCTGGTGGGGCTAGTGAATCTTTGGAAATTTGCTTCTGCTGGAGTCTCTCATGATGTCTAACAAGGGGTGCTTAAGAGAAAATAGATTTCTGAAAAAATGATTCTTATAAAATAACATGCTGACCAGAGGAGGCGGCATGTTGGTGCAGTGGTTAGCGCTGTTGTCTCGCACCTCTGGGACCAGCGTTCAAGCCTCTTCCTTAGCTTCATGTGTGTGGAATTCACATGTTCTCCCCATGTGATTATGGGGTTTCCTCCAGGTACTTCAGTCTCTCCCCCACCATAGTCCAAACACATGCAGAGGTTAATTGGATTCAGATTGCCCATAGTGGCATGTGTGCATGAGAGTGCACCCTGTGATGGGTTGGTGCCCCATCCTGGGATGTTCCCAGCCTTGCACCCATAGCCTATGGATTTGGCTCCAGACCATCCACAACCCTGAACAGGACAAGCAGTTACAGAAAATGGTTAACAGCCAACAGCTGTTTCTTCAACCTAAGGCAGGTGCCTGCATGAAGGTTGTGCAGAACATGCCATTTGCTGGTATTTTTGCTGGAACATTTCAGTGAACAGCAATAACTAATAACTAATAATCTGTCTCAATAAATCTCATCAAAGGAAATTAAATTTCCCATTCTGCTTCGGGTTTTAACCTGCTACGCATGTGTTTGCTAGAATGCTAACAGTGAGAATGCTAACAGCACCGGTCCTATGCGAGAAAGAGGAGAGAGCCTTCACAGCATGGACCTCAGATGCTTCCTGGTAGCATGACGATGTTCTGCTCCTGCTGGATCCCATTGTTGTAATTGCCATAACTGTCCATGTCCCACTGGCACTATATTTAACAAGAGCAACTATAACACAATAATGCATTGTGTAGCAAAGCAGCATAGCGATCTATGTCGGGATGGTCATGGGTTCAAATCCCACAACAAGCAGAGTAATCACTTCATTGCTGGGGCCGTTACTATGGTCCCTTAACCCCAGCAGTACTTGGGATGCTGGTAGGCCCTGCTCTCTGATCCTCACTTCAATGTCTCTTTGGGCAAAAGCATTTACTAAATAAATAAATGCATACATTACAGTAACAGCTGCTTCAGTGAGAACAGGAGCAGCGATAAAAACTAAACCTTATATTCTTCCTACGTGCGGATGATGTTCCCTTCATTTCAGGGCAGAACTGATTCCTTTAGGAGCTGGGACACTATTATATGTTTGTGTCTGCGTGTCTATGTGTGTGTGTGTCCGTGTGCCCGTGTGTCTATGTGTGTGTATAGTTTTATATAAGATAATATTATCATTATGAGGTAGAAATTAATGTTGATGAGACCAGCCTGCTGTATTAAGGCAGCCTGAGATCCCTTTCCCAGTGTTACCAGACAAGCTAGATACAAACAGACTCCCATGATTTTTTTTGCTGTTTCCCCTTTCTTCAAAGAAAAACACTCTCAACTGGGAGCCTGCGACGCACAGCTCTGTCCCTGCTGTTGAGAAAGTGAGACATGCCTCAATGTACTGCTGTTCTGGCTTGTCTTTTTCCATTTTCACACACTGCAATATTCTTTGACAAGCACCTCTGATGCTACTCACATGGTTATACTAGACAAGTCCATTAATTTTAGCACATTCAGACCCTATTTCATGTCTTTTTTCTTTAAAGGGTGATACTGTATAAATTTACGACATTACGGTGTAACTAGATTCCTTTCCAGGTTATTTACTTTGTTGTGACTATACGACATGTTCCATCCAAATCTATCGCCCTTTAAAAATCGGAATAGAACAGGATGATAAAAAAATTGCAGAACATCTTGCAAACAACCGCAATCAGCTTCAGCTCACGAAGCACGCCGATATAAAATAATATATCTGGGGCGATTTTGGGATTTGACCCTTGGGGGGCTCAGCGCCCAGTAGGTGCATCACTTTCAATCAAAAGAAAAATGGGATGCGGGGATGGCAGGGGGGTACGAAATGTGTACGAAAATATGGGACGATTCGCTATATATTTCGGATTTAATTCGAAAAATAACTTTTCAGGGGTCTAAGGGAAAAACAGGGTGTCTGAAGCCCCCTGAATAGGGCCTGCAACCCCCTGTGGTTATTAATTTGATGCTTTTGATATAAGATGTTCTTCAAGTCAATTAACTGTCTATCACAAAAGCTGCTTCAGGTCATGAAGAGAGCAATGAAATTACTAGAACAGCACGTACCCGGTTAGAATCCTTGAATTCTTCATTCAATACATGAATTTCTCATTTTGATATGAAATATGTAGTTTCAATTAAGCCCTTCGAACAATAACCCAATGGAGGCCAAATGGAATTGATAATTAAAGTAAATAGCAACCATTTAAGCATGTTATGATGGTAAGGTCAGCTCTTCATTGCTCATCGCTATATTGTTAAAGATGCCTATGTATAGAACACAACTCAGCTTGCAGGATACTAAAAGATTTATTTGTTCATTGCAAGTGTTCCGTCATAGCCCGGCTATAATCTGGATCACGAGGAGTGCTCTTAGACCGAAATGTTCTAAAGCCACCGCGTCTGACAGATGTATCCTTCAGCAATTTGGAGAAGTTGTCTCCTCGCATGCTCTTCATTCCTTCCTCCCAGTCTCTTGAACCTTTAGGCAAGCTGTAGGCTACAGGTTTCTGTCTAATTGTGCCTGTTGTTGCAATATTCAGTAAATCGAAAAAAGAAACCCCACTACTGGACAGACTAATCACTTGGAGTCTACGTTAGTCCTGAAAACAAGCAGCGATTTAGTTATTCCAGGCAGCACAGATTAGCTTATCTATATGAATGAGTGCTGTTGGAGTGATAGCAGTAATAAATAGCTCCAACATCTCATTCCGTTGATGCTTAGTCCAGCCTCAGGTGGGGGGCTCATGGTGTCAAACATAGGTTTGCTGATAACATTTTACTTGGGGAAATATGTTGTAGCACATGATTACTTAATGCATTAATAAACCAGTAACTAGTTGTTTACTGATCCCATGTTCGTTCATCAGGAATCAGTCATGATGGTTCATATATTTCATGCAGTAACTATATTAGTTCATGATTTGTTTTTGAGCAGGAAATGAGAAACTAAGTTATTTGTGCCCCCTGAAATAAAGTACCACGGGTAACTTGTCGGATTTAAGGTAGTCTGGGCAAAATGTAAGTGAACAAATATGAAGTCCATTTAAACTGTGGTACCTTAAATCCAACAAGTTACCCCGATAAGCCAGTAACCCCGCTTCATATTACAGGCCACTGGAGTCATGGAGTTGGTGTTCATCACTTATTTCCTGCTTCTCCCTGGACCTTAACTCTTCCAGTAACATATCAGAGAAATCCCAGCGAAACTGACAGCAGCTTCCTTTAAGATGCCCTGTTTCTACAGGCCTCCAGAGCGTAATTTCATATGCAATGCTAACAACGCAGCATTTTCCTTCATGTATAAATAGCTTTTTGACTTCTTCAGCTGAGGATCAGTATCAAAACTGATTGGAAATGTTTGTTGGAGCCCGGTTCTGAATATTGGGTTTCTGTGGAGAAATCACATTGGGGATAGGGCTGCATAAAGATAAAATCATTAAAACTATTAAATTAGTGAAACCCCTCATTTCCCAATGCAACTAAACTTATTTAGCCATTTTTGAAGGCCTGTGTATTCTATAGCACATTTGTATTTGCATATTTGCCTGCCCATGAGTACATGGTGATGCTTCACTGTCATTCATATACCCTGACTATGTAGGTGGATAAACGTACCTTTGTTTGAAGAAAGTTGCATTTGTCGTATCAGCACATGGATTGGAGATGTTGAGTTGAAGACCTGTAAGCTAATGCTAACGATGCCTTGCTCATTTTTAGTGAAGATCCTGGCTGAATCACAATATGCATACTTGACCGTGTTTGAGTTCCCGCGTTTGACATTAGATACTCCATTGCCAAAGGCCAGTTCCAATACTCTGGATCAGAAGTACAGAGGACGATAAAAATCCCTGGGTGTCGCTCTTGCCCTGGCCCAAATATCAAGAATACATCGGTTGCATTCTCGCCAAATGAGACCAGTCCCATAATTCATTGCGCCCCAAGTTCCTTCTTGGGAGGCAAGTTAGCAGGACTGGTCTTGCCAAGACCACAAGTATGATCTTTGTGTTCTTGGGATCGAGAAACACTTGCTGACCCTGGTGGAGCTCGGTGAGCTTCACTCCTTGAACTCCCTATATCCTCTGCAGATCTGAGTTAACAGTCTCAATAATGAATATGTGTCCACTGTGATTTCACAGCTGGCTAAGCGGACAGCCCTGGTTTTATCTTTGTCAATCACTCTGTCTTCAGGCATGAGGCAGATACTTATCAGTGAGGCTCTGAGGAAAATGAATGTTTTAGAATTATGTTTATATGCCGCAGTAGTAATCGGTGTTTGTCTTTGTAGCTATGCATCAGGTCCTGGACACCCTGAGTGACAGTACCAGCTCCACTACTGCCAATGACCTGGACCTCATCTTTCTCAAAGGCATCATGGAGAGCCCAGTGGTGAGTTTACTGCCTGTCCAGCCATACCAATGCATGGAGGTGTAGGCTCTGAAGCTGAATGGAGCAATTAACTTCATTTCACTGAATATGTCATCGTCCACCCTGTGGTATGTTGGCGCCTGCACAGGATTGGTTCCCGCCTGTGCCCCTTGTTCCCGGGACAGGATCCGGTCTCCCCCACAACCCCAGTTGGGATTAAGCGGTTTCAGTAAATGGATGGATGGATGTTATCCACAACTGAAATTATTGACATTGTTTAGCTTTGTACCCATTTAGTATTCAATACCTTGTTTTATCTGTGGTGCTACAGTTGACTGAGGGTAGGAAACAAGCCCCAGAAATCACAGATCCAGGCACATTTCCAACGTCAATATGCTTTTGGTTGTTGAATGAATTGACCCTAAGTACTGTCATGGCTGATTCACTGGACACAGGTTACAGCGATCAGTACATTGTGATGTGGCCAAGAACACCAGTGTACTATATGAAAGTGTAAAGCATAAAGGTCATCTTTGGACTTTGACAGTGCACCTTTACAGAACAGTAAAATGAAGCTTGGAAAAATCTGAAGCAATTATGTTCTGCTGAATGTGAAATGTCCTGTCTCCATGATGTATAGATCTGAAATACAGGACCTGTTTCATTACAAAGCATGTCTCCTAATCATTGGTGTGTATTTTAGGATAATAATCAAAATTATTTAAAAGATGGAAGGCACTTTTAACACCATAAGCATCATTACTTGAACTTTCATTGCTAAATTCAAGAGGTTTGAAGCAATAAGGATTGAACAGAAAAAATTGTACTGAAAAAAATGCATAATCAATCAAAAAAAGAAAAACCTAGTATTAGTGATTTATGTATATAAACCAATTCATTGATTATTCTCTAAGAGAAACAGGATTTGTTCATATGAAAAAATGGCCCAGCACCAGTTAATAGTCAGATTGTAACATAAATATAATTAATGCATAGTCTTGGATCACCCACTGCTTAAATCACTTTTTCACTTCCTTAAAAGTGCTGCTGACTTATTTGTTGATTACAGTGCATTATCTTTATGCATATTCAGATGTAAATGCTGCACAATATTGCAGTTGTGCTGAAAAGCAGATCAGTGCGAAACACAAACCAAGGTTTAAATTACAATTCACCTTATTATGGGAATAGTTTGTTTTTCATGTGTGGCAGTGTACAGAGTGTTCCTGTCTGCAACATGGCGTAATGTGAGTGGAGCTGGGGTCGACTGGGGCTACATCGAGTGGCCATTATTGGCAGGAGATGGAAACACTAACTGCATTTCCTGTGGCAAAGCATAATTGATTAACATTCCCTTGTAGTGAAAATGTCAGATAATGAATTTTGTAAAGTTAGAGATCCTATGTATTTTAAGAAAAGGCTGGATGAGAAAAAGCTTGGGTAAGACACTTTATTTTCCGAGTCACGGTTCAGCGGATCTTCTTTAGTTCCTGATGAATGTCGTGATCCTGAACCCTTGGTGGAGCTCATTACCCTCTATACCTATGTGGTCTCCCTGCTTGTGAAGGAAGGGCATCTGTTATCTGTGACTCTCCGAGGCAGACTGACTGGCGCGTGTCTTCTGGCCGCCTTCTGAGTCGCGTTCAGAAGTTCAGAGGTGAAGCCACTCAGGGCTTTAGAGGCATGAGGAGCATGAGGAGTTACAGTTAGTGTGTGTTCAGCTTGTGAAATGAAAGTTTGCATTCAGTTTAATAGAACAGGACGTCATCAGACAGTTTTTATTAATGGGTTTTAAACTTTGGCAACCAGACCTAGCATTTTAACTTGTCCTAGGCTTCAGAATTTCTTTAAAAAGCTGTAGTAATTTTATATAAATTAAAATTTGCCACTTTCTTTATAATAGTCTTTTTGGAAACCATACATTGTTCAGCAGCACAAAACAAAAGTGTTCTTGATAAGCCTTCTGCTTATCTAATATGATCTGACTGTTCCAGTTAGCTTTGGGGATAATATTGAAATGTGAATGAGCCAATAGAATAATATTGGAATGTGAATGAGCCAATAGAATAATATCAGAATGTGAATGAGCCAATAAAATAATATCGGAATGTGAATTCTTTTCACCTGCACGTGCTAAACATTGTCACATGTACTGCAACAATCTCTTCATCTGTCACATATTATGGCACTGATATTGTTAAAATGTTGCATCAAGTCAGGGTTTTCAGTTATTTATAAGCTCTTGTAAAAACCCTCATCCACTCAACCTATAGATGTTGTACTGGAGATAATTTGCTGAATTTTGAGAAAATGAAGTAGAGACTTGTCAGTGTTGAACAACCAGTGTCGAAGTGTTATGAAACATTTCTGTATTATGTGAAGGTTTTGGAATCTTGGTCTTTATCACTAGAATTGTCTGATCCTTTCCCTTCTGTATCTCATTACTGCGGCACAGACTTGTACTGCTCTGTAATTGGCTGTGTTACTGTAGTGACTGGCTTCATATGCCCTTATTTTTATTGACCACATTATTGTTATTCTGACCTTGTCACATTTTAAGATGAAAATTAAAATGGTATGAAATACCTAGATTAAAATTATAACAAAACACACTGGTGACTCCATTTTCTCAGAAGCCATTATATAAATTGGTTTATGTGCCATTAAGCTAAATTGCTTTTTATGTAATTATTTTCATAATTTGACTTGATATTAATAAAGAAAAATGTATTTTAATTTGTCATCCCTTTGTATAATAATACAGTAGTACTTTACTGTATTATGTAGAATCTTTAATAATGCAGTTTCTTCGAACAATTTTTATCTAAATTGTTGCTATTATTTGAGGTATTCAAAAAAATGAAATAAAATGAGATTAAAGGAATAGATTTTATTTTAGTTGCACAATTGTTTTGAAAATTCAGTTCTGACAGGGTCTCCTGCCTGTGACTGTTACTTTTGACTTAAGGGCTGAGCACTGCTGGTTTTCCAGCTTCTCTTTACCCGTGAGCCTGATGTGAAACCTCTGGTCAATTATAATCAGTAAGTTTTAAACTAACTACCTGGGTAAACTGTAAACCCGGCCTGGATTTGGAAAGGAGGGCCAGATTTGAAGAGTCCTGGTATAGTCCATAAATTCATAAGCTTAATCACTTCTCAGTAATTAAGGGCTTTATTGGGACTATTGCCAGCTTACAACGGTCCCCAATGTCTGGTTTGAGAGTCACTGGTTAATGCACTTCATTATCTCACCAACGGTTTTGAGCTTTAAAGAGGTAGTTTTTAATGTGAAAGAGGTCATTTTTAATGTGAAGTCAGTAGCTAAAGGCTTGTTTGTCTGATGTGACACTGGTAACCTTCTGGCTGATGATAGCAGGAGTTACGATGAGCAGAGTGCTATCAGGCCTATACCATTCACTTATTTTCTTTCCAGCTGCAGTACAGAATCACCTTTTATGACCGTTAATCCCCTGAGTACTGATCCCCAATTATCAGCCCATATAAACTGCTCTAATGGCAAATGCTGGGCAGTGCAGTGTCAGTGTCTGGACATTCTGGGAGCACATCTTCAGGTTGGCAGCTTGAGCAAATAATGTGGCTATGTGGCACCAATCATGTGGCGGGGAATAGCAACACGACCTCTCAAGAGGCTGCTCCAGACCAGGCTGTCATTTTTCTTCTCCTGCAGCACCTTGGGTCTGAAATCAGTGGTGGTGATCGATGGTCTTTATCGCACTGTAGTTAGCCAGTGGGATGCTGTCTGGACACTGTGTCTGCTCTGGTCTCTGCTTCCTCCTGGCTTCTCACCCATCATCTCTTGCTCCTCCATCTGCCTCCACAATCTAGTCATTTGAGCTCCTTTTTAAGCTACATGAACGTTGGAAGGACGTGTGGCCCACTATGTATCTTTGGGAATGCTTTACTTAAAGCAGTCATCATAATGCATTATACTGTAGATACCTTCAAAATGTATGGTAATGCAGTCATAAAATATTACAAACACAGCTATAATTATTTCTAAAAAGGCATGCATTATAGCCATGTGTATTACGCAATATGTAATAGTCAGTATAAGCCATTACAATGCGTTTATGAAGGTATCTATAGTGCATTATAGATGAGAGCTTCATAGTGCATTCATAATGAATAATAAACATGGCTATAATGTCTTATGCCTTTTAATTAATAGTTATAGGCCTGTTCATAATGCTTTATGAATGCTTAAAAATGCATTACTGTATAAAGGTATCCCTACATGAGTTCTTTAAGTAAAGTGTTACTGTATGTTTTTTATATATCAAAATGTGTTTAGACCTCTGATGTTCTGCAATAGTTTTGCCTCCAAATACAATGTTCCCCAGATGCCTTCATGCGTCTTAGATGCAGCATGGATACTCTCTGAAGGTGTTACTGAAGGTGTCGCTGTTACTAATCTTACTGAGGCTACTATTTTGGCAATGTTGGAACATCTAAAACACGATTGGTTTGTGATTGGTTAGTGTTTCCGAATATGATTGGCTGTGTGTCATTCCCACCCAGGTGATTGGCTTTTCTTAGATATTAAACTTCTGCCCTGGATGGTGCCTGAGTTGTCAGATCAAAATATATGTCTTAGCCAGGATGGAGCAGACTAATTATACACGTCTCTGCGGTAGTGTCTGTCCTGTATCTTTCTGCTCTTTGCGTGGAAGGTGCCTGGTGTTTGTTAGGGGAAGAAAATTGAGTCAGTGAGACCAAAAATAGCTCTGAAGGGGAATTAATGCATGTTGTTCTGCCCTGACGCAGCTACTTTCTGAAGGCTGAGCTGTGACATTATGAACAGTTTGGCGAATCAACATCCATCCAAGTATGAGCATCGGTCTGAAAGGGGAAAATCGATCCAGTTGTCGAAGAACCAGAAATGAAAAGGCAGCTGTGGGAATGAGCAGCAAAAGAGGCACCTAAGAGGGAGACAAAGGAAAATCCATAGTTAAACAGCAACGGTATACTTTGTGATATTTTGGAACTGCTCCTCTTTCTCTCTGTAAGAGCAGAACTGGACTGATTTGCTGTCCTGACTGGGGTTTCATTGTGAGGAAAGCTGCATTTTTAATGTGTGACAAAGGGTAGCTGGGCCTGTGGTATGAGGCGTCAGTGCCTCGGGTGCTGCAGCAGTGCAACATTCAGGCTGAACATTTCATGGGCTTCAGATTCCATTTCACCTCACTCCTGTCAGGCAGATCCTGCTTTTCTCACTCTTCTGTGTGTGTGTGTGTTTGGGGGGGGGGGTTTACATGGATGAGACATTTTCTCCCCCTGTGATCCTGATAGGCCCATGAGAAAATGGAGGAGACCAAGCTGGAAGCGGTGAGAGACAACAACGTGGAGCTGGTGCAGGAGATCCTGAGGGACCTGACCCCGCTGACTCACCGCAGCAAGGCCGCCGACGAGCTGGCCCGCATCCTGAAGGAGCCCCACTTCCAGGTACGGCCCGGCGGGTCCCGCGGCTCTCCCGACACGCGCACACTGACGCTAACGCTAACACGCTCTCGTCCATCCTCTGGCTCGACCGCGTAGCCTTCCTGCTCTTCTGATGATGGTTTTTGGCCGAACCTGTTCTTAGTTTGTGCTGCTGGATGTCATGCCGGAAAGCCTCAGTCAGAGGTGTGTTACCTTGCTGAAGGGCACAGCCGTGGGGGCGCCTGTTGGTACTTCTGTTGGAACTACTTCAGGACCCGGGCCTGTCTCCCCATCATACTGCCCGCTTCCCAGCCCCTTTGCAGCAGCAAATGGTTTTGCTTATTTATGCATGATTACCAGTCTCTGTTAAGTATAACTGGTGATTTGCTTTGGCTTTTTAAGAAGTTATATTAAAGTTATAGTCATTCCTAGAAATTTTGGGGCCCCTGACAAAACTTCACGTTATGTATTACTGCCCGTGTCAAGTGCTACGCCCCCGAAGCTGTCAGGGTGTCCATGTCGCTCCGACTGCCCTGGCTGTACTAACATATGGATGTGCTGCAGATATACATGGTATACATGCTACATTTTCAGCTGTTTTCTTCAGAGTTAGCAGTTTTGCCTAATTTTCCTCTCCTTTTATTTCTTCTCTGCATTGCTTGAAACAGTTAGCATATTATGACAGGTCTTCATTTGTTACTTCTCCTTAACAGGCCTTTAGGGGGAATACGGACCAAAGACTGCTGAAGCACAATAACAGATAGAGTACATCATTCTTCTGTTATGTTACTTTGGGTAGTTTGTTTGGAAATGCATGCGAGATCCGCTCCCCTTTGACCATCAGACGCAGCTTGCTAACTGACACAGTGCTAGCTGAGAGCAGGCAGCAGCGAGTCGCGTGGTGGGCCCTGGAACATGTGGCTGAGCTTGCTGCTTCTCCCCCAGTCCCTCCTGGAGACGCACGACTCGGTGGCCTCCAAAAGCTACGACACCCCACCCCCCAGCCCCTGCGCCTTCATGGATGCCGCCCTGAACAATCAGCCCGTACCCCCCGACGCCGTCAGGATGGTGGGCATCCGCAAAGTGGCTGGGGAACACCTGGTGAGTGCCTTATGCTCTCGTCGTGACATATTGGCGATGGGAAAGGCTGCTAGTTTTTTTTTACCAGTGTAGCCTCATATTTATTATCGTGTCAGAACTATTTATGTGCATCCCAGCCATTTACCCAGCTGTGTTTATGCTCATTGGGTAAAAAGAGGAGGACTGTGGCGATAGCCATGAGCTCGACAGACGACCCAGAGCTCACACCGTATAAATACCTCCTTTGTGTGTTCAGTTGTGCAGCATTACCTCCTATCCTGCGGTCTCTGCCTGGCAGCCGAGGGCAGACAGCAGGGAAGAGCCCTGGATGGGATGCCTGTTCAGCACAAGGCCCACACACACATAAACAGCCACACTGTGGGTAATTGTAGAGTCTAACCACAAACCAGAGTCTCCAGAGTAAACCCACGCAATGCCGCGAGAACATCCAAGCTCTGCACTGAACAGATCCAGTGGCAGGCTTTCAACCCATGATGCGGGAGATGTGAGACTACAGCGTTACCTGCGGGCCCCCCTGTTTGTAGCCTTAAACAGCAGAAGTCCTGCATGTATGTTTTCTCTCTATTTGCGTCAGGTTATTTTGGTTTTGCGATAAATTATTGCTGTAGATATTCTAGCCCCACGGGGAGCAGGACGCGGAGATGCTTCCAGGCGCCGACAGAGGTGACAAAATGCTGGTGTCAGGGAACGTGTAGGGGCCTGAATTTGAGGGTAGATGTGATACGGACAGACTTGGTAGCGTTTAGCTCCTCACCGAAGTCAGATGCGGAGCAGAAGGTCGGCAGGTAGACGGGTCCAGCACAGTCACAGCAGATCACCGTGTCTGCTGCACACAGAGAAGTCAGCGGCACAGCCAGCGAACTGCCCTCAAGGGAAATGTCCACATAGGTCATTTTCTGCGTCATCCGTGGATTTCCTCTATCTTCATTTAGCCAGATTGTACTTCCCACTCAGACCAGTCTGCAACAGGATTTGTGTATAGCTGTTTGTGTAGCCTGTCTGTTTCTGACTTTCTGACTGAGTTATTTTAGAGCTTTATTGCTTTAATTTCTGAGCTTTACAGGAGGAATGACGTGTTTGTGTGTGTGTGTGTGTGTGTATGTGTGTGTGTGTCGTGTCCCAATGTCCCCACAATGTGATAAGCTGTTATTTTGATGTTATGGGGACCATTTTCTTCGTTTTCCGCAAGGGGAAATTCAACTTTATAAAAATCTGTGACTGCAATCAAAAAACTAAAAGTGCCGAAAGTCTTTTGTATTTTCTTTGGTTACTTATGGCTAAGGTTAGGGCTGGGTAGTGGTTAAGGTTGTCATTGCCGGGATTAGGGTTTTGCACATAGAAATGAATGGACACAGTAGAGGTGTATGTGTATATGTGTGTTTTCATTCCAGCCTATTCTACTGGCCCAGTTACCTTAGTATTACCTGTTCTATTTATACCTATTTACCCGTGTTCAAAAAATATTAATACAGGACAAAAAGAGCTGAAATTTTTTCATGTAAATTATAAAGAGATGAATCATCATAATTACAGAGTGAATATTAGTGTAATTAGGCATGTTCCTTGCCAAGTGATATCTGAAAGTCTTTCTTATCAGGGTGGTGTGTGCTGCTTAGCTGGTTGTGTAATCGGAAGGTGACCGATTCGAATCCCCTGGCTGGCAGGATGATGTCACTCTCGGCCTTTTGAGCAAGGTCCTTGACCCTCAGTCGCTCCAGGGGCTCTGGATGTTTGGTGACCCTGTGACACTGTGACTCCTCCCCCAAGGCCGAACTCAGCTGTATATGTGTCCATGTGTCAGGGAGAGGAAAGAGAATGTCCCCCCAGCGATGAATAAAGTACTTATATTCTGCCCCCCTGTAATGGATGGATGTGGGGGGTCAGCGGCCTGCGACGTGGCCAGCTGGTGCCGCGTGATGTGTTTGGTGCGAGACCTGACCAGGCGGTCCTCCTCTGCGGCAGGGTGTGACCTTCCGGGTGGAGAGCGGTGAGCTGGTCATTGCCAGGATCCTTCATGGGGGCATGATTGACCAGCAAGGCCTGCTGCATGTGGGCGACATCATCAAGGAGGTGAACGCCAAGGAGGTGGGCAATGACCCCAAAGTGCTGCAGGAGATGCTGAAGGAGGCCAGCGGCAGCGTCGTGCTCAAGATCCTGCCCAGCTACCAGGAGCCACACACACCACGCCAGGTCAGCCTGCACCTCCCCCCTCACCTCCTGCCTCGTGCTTGTTTCCCCCTAAATAGTTAAAACAAGATGCCTTTGAGCCGGAAAACACCATTTATTCCCAGCAAAACAAGCCTTCAGACAGCGCATTGCTTGGACCCATCTCCTCTACAATCTGATTGGTTATCTCTCTGAACCAATCATTTTACTTTCAGCTCTCAGAACATTTTTGTGTAACTCCGATGAGCCTGCTGTTGGCTGTAGTTCTGCATGGTGTCTGCACATTACTGGCGATTTATGCCTTTAATTCCTAAACGTATTAGTGAAGTTCAGTATTGACAAAAAATAGTCAAATACAGTCATTTAACAGTGACTCATATTTTTTGCTGACTTGTATAGCCCTCTGAGGTACTTCAAGTTCTGATTGTGGTCCCCAGGGACGTTACAGACGTTGTTATTTCATAGGTTTAGTCATAGATATAGATTTTTTCTTTTTTCGCATGTCTTTCTCTGGAGCTGAAGAAAACTTGTGAAAACTGGGAGTGGGAGTAGAGCTGTTGTCTGTCTGGCTGCCTGGGGTTCTCCAGGCCGTAGCGTAGAACCGTGAGTGAAGCCGCTGGGGTAATATCATCCCTGGCTCTGCGTCCACCATACTAGCGTTCTGGGTAATGGAGCCACAGTGTCTGAGAGATCTGTCATTGTCACCCATAATGGGCCCTAGTAGGAGAGGTGCTGGCAGTCTCAGTGAGGGTGGGGCTGCTCTAAAGGTGTGGAAATGGTGTGATTGAAAGGGACGGGGCAGCAGGTGCCGAGACTGGGTACCTGCCCCCTCACCAAAGGTGCTGGCTGTCAGTCAGCTATGCTGTTTGCTCCAAAGCTCATTGTTCTTTTTAAATGTCTTACTTTATGAAATCATAATTAAGCAGATGCCTTCGTGCTGTGTTAACATGCAGCTTATGAACTGACCACTTTTTATGAGGGCCAGTGGGTTGACTGCCGGTGGAATTTTGCAGAAAGGTCACTGCTTCTCATTTCATGGGGCTATAATAATTTGCTGCAGGCAAAAAAAAATCCACCTCCTTTATATGGAAGTCAGTTTAGATTGAAAATAATAGTAAATGAATGTAGCTATAAATCTGGGTGGGTTTTTCGCAAAGCCCTTTTGATTTATACATTCCTTTCACATGGGTGACTCGCCAACCTGGATTCCCAGCGGAGCGAGGTCCCTGCCTGAGCGCCCCGAAAGATCCTCCCTTTTCTGCAGCCTGCGTCATATGGGTTGGAGCAGCCATCTGCTCCGTTCTTTATTTCGGGCCGCTGACTGATGGCGAGCCGAGCCAACGCCCCCCCCCTCCCCCCATGGCCAGTGGCCGCTGAATAGGAGCTCTTCAGTGCTCCGTGCCGGCGCTGTGATGTCCTGGGGGGGCTGTCTCCTGGCCGGGGGGTGGGGCGACTCAGGGACTGGCGACCCCTTGTACTCCTTACTGCATCCACTTGAGAGAAGCTCTGGTCGTCATGGATACTGTCCCTGGCGGTGTTGCATTGTCTGCCTTTAGTTACTTGGCTTCTTCAGTTCCTGCTTCTTATCGATGGTTCCTGCAAGCACTTTTGTGTAGGACCCTCACACTGGTGTGGAAGATGCCAAGCTGCCTGTATGTCGCAGCTAGTTAATCGTACAGGCGACGTAGGTGCCTGCCAATTTCTGAAGGGGGGTCGACTTGCCAGCCAAACTTACTATCGCTGGGTTGGGTGGGGGGGTGGGTGATGCTCGCTTAGGGTGCCACGTCAGCTAGGAACGGTACTGATGTAGGTGATGCAGTTCAGCTGGAGCTGCAATCTGATCACTGTTTTATCCAATCACTGATTTTTTCCAATCGCTGTTTTATCCAGTCACTGTTTTATCCAATCACTGTTTTATCCAGTCACTGTTTTATCCAATCACTGTTTTATCCAGTCACTGTTTTATCCAATCACTGTTTTATGAATAACGATTAAACCAGACGAGCTAAAAGTACCGATGCTTTAGCTGTGTTCTTGAAGATAAGAAAGGATAAGATAGAACTTTATTGATTCTTCTATGTGGCAAGTTCTTTGTGTAGTTTCACTGAAAAGGGTAGATACAACAAAGGATGATGTTAAAAATAATGAAAAAACTAATAAAATTAAATCAACTTTTAAAAAGAAATCGATAAGTACAGTACAGTAGGTCAGAAGGCATATATATTTTCAATGTCCATTCATCACACAAGTATCTTTAGAAGAGACAGCATTGTACTGTGGCATTATAGCATTTCTTGAAGATGCCTTTCTGTGGGCAAACCAGGTGCAAGGTTAATCTTAAAGTGAATGACAGGGTGTGAATACTTGTAACGGTAAATATAATGTAAGGCCAGACATTGAAGTCTCATCTGTGTGCCTGTGCCCAGGCGTTTGTGAAGTGTCACTTCGACTACGATCCTGTCCACGACAACCTCATCCCCTGCAAGGAGGCCGGACTCAAGTTCAGCAGCGGCGACATCCTCCAGATATTCAACCAGGAGGACCTCAACTGGTGGCAGGTAAAGTGCCCTGAGGCCCAGCGTCATGATCTCTGCTCCACCCCAGCATCAGCTTTGACCTTAGTTGATGTCACGATGGTTATCGGAGCTAAACCCAGAGAATCCGGCAGCAACCTTTAAAGAAAATGAAGTGGCAGACTTTGGCCACCTCCTTCAGAAAAGGCAGAAACTGAAAAGTGTTTCTGTATTCCACCAAAACCCCCCACCCCCCAACACACACAGGCCTGTACTCATATCTTTATGGGAACAATCCATTCATCTCTATAGGCAAAACCCTAATCCCAACAATGACAATCTTAACCCCTACCCAGCCATAACTTTAACCATAAGGCAAATATTTTGGTATTTTTAGTTTTTTGATTTCAGTCACAGATTTTTCTAAAATTCCTCTTTTGGGGGCTGAAAATGGTCCCCACAATGTAATGTAATATACCTGAACCACACACACACACACACACACACACAAACACACACACACGCACATTTAATGTGACTCAGTTTTAGCCTTTGTAGAGTGTGGTATATTCCTGCAGCATTCACGGTGTGTGCACTGTTCATAGTTTATGATGTCCTGTCTTGCTCTCTGTAATTAATGGTATATCACAATGAAGCACAGTGGCTCAGCAGGTAGTGCTATTGCCTCATAACTCTCTGGTTGGGAGTTGGAATCCTGAATCTTCTGTGTGTGTGTGTTTGTACATGTGACTGACTTGTATGTGTGTCCTCCTACTGCCCAGAGTGTATGTTTGAATGCAGCCCTGGGTAACCCCCGTGACGGACCGGCATCCCGTGTAGGGTGTACCCCAGCCACG
>JABFEB020000092.1:29612866-29624986 GCA_019775895.2 Stomatorhinus ivindoensis
TGCTTCCCCACACTGGCGAGAGTGGGACATGGAAGCATCAACATACACACCAAGATCTTTCTCGTAATCAGCTACCTAAGGTAGATAGGGGTGATTGAAGACAGCAGTAATCGAAAAGAAAATAAATACAAATACAAATTTATCCTATCATGAAAGCACTGGAAGTGTGGCAGCGTGGATGCTGCTGTTACCAGGCATCAGTAGAAAATATCATATGGTATATCGCTAGCCTAGGAACGGAAATTCAGAATTCAAAGTCTGATGACTTTTGAGTGTGCGTTGCTATCGTACCATCGTAAAGCGTGTGAAAATATCGGCCAGGTTGTATAAGTTCAGCCTGAGCACCTGTAGGTCACATTCTGTGGTTGTTCAGGTTTTTCACCTTCGACCCAATGATTGTGCTTCCCTATTCCTCTTAATAGGGATCATCCGTCTCCTGCAACGCTGGTTATCTTCCTAACCTGGGTGTGTCTTAGATTGATAAGGGTTCCTAACCTTGGTCAGGATGAGCAATCATTAGCAGATTGCTGAATCATTTCTCAGACACTGACAGACACAAAAAAGATAAGGTATCTGCCCAAGCTAAGGTTCACCATTACACCGACTGTGACGTACACAGTATGGTCATGACTCAATCATACGCAGATAGTGTATACTAACCTTATTCCGCAAGCACAGTTTACTTATGCCTATGAATTCAGCAGCAACTACAATATTTTCCCCGAAAATAGTGCGTTCTGATGTCACAGAATACAAATAGGATTTTCCAAAGACAGGACAAAACGCCGACGTACCCCAGAGTGCCCCCGGCATCCCGGCTGCTCTGTTTGCGGATCATGGTGCCTGTCTTTCCCAGCTGCTTCCCAGAGTCCTGAGAATGAAATGCGAGATCTCACCATCCAGCATCTCAGCAACAGAAAGTGCCGTTGCTATCTCCATAGCCTCCTGTGTGGGAAAACTACTGGCAAAGAGCACTCCGATTAGATCTGAACAGCGCTCACAATTTATGCTTTTGTTATTAACTAAACACCTTCATATTTGGTGTGAGGCACTGCAGATATACCCATCAGGACCTGCAAGTACCCTGATAGGAATTTCAAGAACATAACAGTGTTCGGTTACATGGTAATACAGAATACGCTGAAATTTGTCAAGAGAAATTTAATAATTAAGGTAATACGATTGTATTAACGTTAAGATGGATGCTCATTAAGTAAATAAGTATATTAATAATGCCCATTAAGGTTATTCAGAATAATGCAGGATAATAATGTAGACATGCATTTAAGTCTTCCTTAATTTAAAACAATTATGCATATTTTTTATGACAGATTAGGCCACTTCATTCTAAGCATGAATCTGAGAATGACTTCAAATCTAATAACACAATGGCTACTATTATGCAAGCTTTTGGGCTGAAAGCAGATGGAAGAGGAAGCCTCTGACATGACAAATGCAGAGAGTAATTTTCATGCGATGTTGCAAATGTCCTCACTTACAGGTGCATGGTCCCGCAATTTCGATTGTGCATGGAAGCAGTCAGGCTTCAGACAGCTGGTAAATTAAAATGGCAAGAAAGGGAGCATGCACTGAGGAAGCTTCAGGTTTCATTAACAAACACGGTGGTGAAAAGGTATTTCACAGGATTGTGATGTAAATCAAGTTTAATTGACCAGGGCTATGCTAGGGTTGCTAACAAGTCGTAGCAGGAATCTAAGCAGCAATTTAATAACAATAGTTTATTATTTTTTAATTTCGTATTTTAAATTTTCGTGCATGTAGGCCATGTGATGATTGACGGTATCAGGAAATTGAAATTTCCATTTTTAACTGGGAGTTAATTATTCCTTGAAATTAATTACATTAGAAAACAAGGTTCACAATAAAAGAAAATATTTTGTGTTGTTTTCTTACCATTATTTGCAAATTATTGATTTTTTGTAAACTCACAGAAGAATATGAATCATGAATGCACACTTAGCACATGGATTGATATATTCTCACCACAAGGGGGCAGGCTTTGGAATGATGTATTCATATATAATTTGTGTACAGGAATTTCAATTCGTTATCTTGCACAGATACCAAGTCAAGCGAGTTCAGTTCAATTCTGAGAAAACCGTTTTTGCTGTGATGTCAGATATGTCATTTTTGTGCGTCAAGTAACACTACACAGTATTTAGGTCTTCAGCCAAATGTACCAAACACTGTCCTTCTTTCACAGATGATTTTTTTCCCCTTCAAAAGTGGTATTTGTTTCACACATGCTTGTAGCATTTCCTTTGTAGGCAAACATAAACACAATTATGGTGCAAAGCAAGGCAGAATGAGACAGAAGCAGAGAGAAGCAGCGTGAGACGTTGCCCAGTGAGGCAGGCCAGCCAACATTGTTCCTCCACTGCGACAACGGCCTCTGCATCTCACAATCATGATCTTTCCACAGCCTGTCTATGTAAAAGCAGGCAGCCTCTGATGCCTGCTGGCGCAGTTCTGAAGGGGTTCCTTTCGGTGGAAATAGAGGCTGTAATTGAGGTCGCCTCACTGCAACTGCACCATATCACACAGGATGTGGGAAGCTAGTATGTGCAAGAGTGTCTCAGTGCGATTGGCTGAGCTGAAAAACGGGCAAGGCTCTGATAACAAAGTGTCTCGGTTTTTGAAGCAAATGTCACTGTGTGGAGCAACAAGCATTATTTCAGACTCTACCATAGTACACCACAAGCGACACATTATGTACTACTGACCTCACGGGTACGTCACTTTGGACAAAATTGTCCACTAAAGAAATAATTGTAAAATACAAATATTAAACTCAGTATCTCATCTCTTGTAATATAATTGAATTGCACTCAAGCATATTAGGAGCAGCCTGGGTCTCAGTCCAACATACTTTGCGGTGCATTTGTACCAATGACCAGCGTTCACATAATAAAACTTTGGCCGATGTAGACACGTTAATTAGCCCGTTTTCACATCTTCAGGCTGCAGGAGGAAACGGGAGAATCAGGAGGAACGCTTCTCGACACAGGGAGAACACGCAGACTCCACAAACACAGAGCGGAAGCGGGATTTCAACCCGTAACTCGGGTTACCGGCCAACTAGCTCAATACTACAGTCATTACTACCAATTCATAAATGAAGTTATGAACTAAATACTGAGAAATAAAAATGAAAATGGAGCGTGCTGTCTGGAGCATTCTATTCTGATCCACGCCTCCAGGCATGGCTGACACTGCATTACTTACGGCTGGCTAGTTGGAGGCACATTGCATGTATGGAGGAAAAGCAGAGCGACTCATCTGACACTTTTTTCAGCTTAGTGTTCAGGGGTCCTTAACACTTATTGCATCTGTACACTTGTGGCCAAACACAAAATATATGACGTGTTTTTTTTTTCTGGATCTGATAGGGGTTGGCTTCCACGTACTCATGCAAATGGTTTCATTCTTTACCGTCTCCTGAAGGTATTGCAAACTGGAAAACGTATGTTATGATGATTCAACGCCTGGGGGAACCTCAGTCCGAAACACGTGTTCCCAGTGCACCGGGACTGCTGGGGTGTTTGAACCAGCCTAGAACCCAGCCTAGAACCCAGCCTGGAACCCAGCCTAACTCACCTTCATGCCATGTCCCACTGAATCCAGGGCAGAGTAGGTGATGGGTGTGCGCGAGTACTTTGGCTGGGCATCCTGGGGGGCAGGGGAGATGATCTTCTGGCTACGCGGCACCTTCTTCACGGTGGTGAACACACCGATCTCTCTCCGAGCCACCTTCTCACGGTGCATATCTACCGTCTGAGAGAGAAGCACATTCGAATTACTCTCTTCTCAGAATCACCGGAATCACAAGTTTTCCCCTGCTTTGGTCGTGGGGGACCTTGCAGTGCCTGTACCCGACATCACCAGGTCACTAGTTCAAATCTCATGGTGCTTGACTGCTATTACTCAAGGAACTGGTTGTCTCCGCTTCGTCAACTTCAGATACTTCAGATAAAGGTGGCAGCTAAATAAATGTAACGTAAACATCATGTTTTTCTTTCTTGCCCATTAGATTGCATTTTCCAGAATTCTAAGGATTGCTTTAGCTGGATTCCCCATCATTAAAATGGGGAAAAAAAGAGTTAACTATTCCTAGAATCCTTCCTGAATTCCCAAGGAGTAGCGGGAGTGTTAATCACGGTTAATCGCTTTATTCAGAAGCACACAAAGTGATGTCAGTCCCGCATTGCTGCCCCATTAGCACAGGTGACCTGGTTTGGCATGCCGAGCACGTATCCCGTGCCAGGGGAATGGCTGCCAGGAATTGGGTGCTGGGAATGGGGGACTCTACTGGGACATGGGACTGGAGGTCTCCCCACCCCCCCCACCACCCACGCTCCACAAGTAAACGGACGACCCGCACAATAGGCTCTGGATGCAGTCCAAGGAAGGAGAGGGCAGTTTAAAACACTGATCACAGACTCATAGAAGTAAAAGGGGGGGGTGGGGGTTGGCTGGGGGCGCCCCCGTCTCTATGCTGCCCGGTGCCTGCACTCTGAGGAAGGCCGCACTAATCTGTAGGCAATAGAGGGCTGCCTCAGAGCACCTCAAAAAGGGAGCTGGCAGGGACGTGAAATCAGACACCATCTCCGTGGGAAAAGGCAGACGCTTGTTTGAGAGTCGCACAATGAGCGGGCAGAGAAATTCATTACGTGCTGCATCCCTCGCGGTGAAAGTGGCAGCTTCATTTCCAGCTCATGCCACCTTCTAATACATTTTGTGTAGCTCTCCATAGTCAGAGCGGCGAACTCTTAGCGTCGGCGTGTGCTAATGCAGCGTGCGCGGTTAGCCCAGACCCGCAGCCAGAAATGAATTTCAAGGGGAACTGGCAAATTTCTCTGGGGGGGGTTCAAATCTGCAAAATTACTATGTGGTTACGTGCCTGTTCTAGGCATTCCCATTACATGCACTAGCCTTGTTAGTGCACAAAGACAAATCACATTCAAACTGTTACACTGGGCTTATTACTACACGCAAGCTAAATTTAGGTAACACTTAAAGCAGTCACCATAATGCATTATAGATACCTTCATAATGCATTATAATGCATTCATAAAGTATTCTAAACATATGCTATAACTATTTATAAAAGGCATAACACGTGCCTGAGTGACTGGTGCAAGAATTTGTTAATGTTCAGTAATGTTAATAACAACAGTGAGTATGTATGAACCTGCACGCTGAACGTTTGAATGAACAAATGACCTTCGCATGACTGGCCATTATGAGACACATGGCTGGCTCTACCTGGGACAGCAAGTTGACTGAGGATTCCATCTTGCTCAGCTGAGTGGTCTGGGCGTCGAGAAGCTTGAGAACACTGCTGGCCAGTGTGCTGATCTGGTAGGCCACGCTGGCCAGTGACTGCGTGGTGTACGCTTTGGTCTCCTCCAAGGCCTTCTTATGGTCATCGCCCTGATGTCGCAGCAGAAGGAACAACAGGTCATGAGACAGATGCCGTCTTAATCTCAGTAACCTCTAAAAAGGCTCTTCCTGTATTGCTGGGATGGGGGTCAAAAGGGAGAAACAGTGAAAAAGGCTACAGCAGCATTTCAGCTGAAATTCAGTTGTCGGTTCACCAATAAAATATGGGCCATGATTTTATGAATTCAATTTTGATACCCTAGGATGATTGCAATCAGGCTACTTGAATTCCAAAAGTCTTTCATACATAACTATGTGTTTCCATTATTCTGCAACATTTTTACTTGGGTGGGTGGATGGAACAGCAGGTCTCTGCTACTGTTTAAATATATCCTTTGGAATATGAAGTAATACATGATGAATGTACCTGCTGTTTTCATTTATGCTGCATCCACCACATCCCCTTACTGTGTTTTCCGCTGCCCTGTCTGCGTCTGTACTGTGTCTAATCATGTAACCACATGAGTGTACCTGTCTTTTGCCAAGAATCTCACCACTTGTGCAAGTCTCTGTAATATTTATTTCTATCATAGTTTGCCAGCAAAATAAAAGTTCAACAAACCAATAACTAAATGTGTCTGTGTATGTCATCTCCCACTCGCTTCTTGTGAACTACAAATAGTGCTTTCTGTATAGTTTCAATAAATGTTCACTATTTTGCATTGATTTCTGTGTTAAAATTAGGGTTTATTTTCTGTTCGTGTGCACTTTCCCACACATATGGATGGAAATAGTCTTATAATAGTCTCATTTAGTTCTCCTTTCACAATTACTCAGACCGGTATTGCTAACTGCTATGAATCCAAACCGTTTTTATTCGCTAGCTTTTATCACGCATATGAACCAGTGGAGAATCAGGCTGTTACAACTAACTCCAGAAATGCTTTCTTTTGTCTGAAAACCCTGCCCTATTAGGGAAAATATGTTAAGATATTTAATTTAGGTTGACCAATCTCTGTGAGGGCAAAAGTGTTTCTCACTAACACACTATTTGTGCTGTCTCTTTCTAGATATCCTGAAATGATTTTGATGGCTGGCTTTTCCAAGCATGTGTGTTTTCATGCAACTTAAAGAATCGCATAACTCTGAAACACAGGCAAAGAGACAAGCCCAGACAGGCAGGGAAAATTTTGACCCAAAAAAGATAAAACGTGTATACTTTTTTCTTAAACGTGTAACAACTCACACTAGATGTCAGGTATTTCAAGACAAATTATCTAAAACATAATGCCTTTTTGATTTAAATGTGTATGCTCTTAACGTTCAGTTGAATGATGCCTGTTGAATGAATCAAGCGACACTTTTCTCTTAAACCTGTAAGAAGCGACTAAAGGAAATTAGGACGCAATAACAAAAAGCGTAACGTCACTTTAAACATTTAGTGAATTTCAGCTCTATGCACGTTTCACTTTTTTGCCAATATTATCCCTAGACACTTCGCACATTTTGTCATCCCTATCGAATCACACAAATATTTAAATTAAAGGCATACATTTTTAGATTTTTAAGAGTGGAATACTGAAACATCATGCCTTATTCAAGTTGCACACAGAATGTTTCTAAGATTTTACTGTTTAGTTAACATTGACATGCCTTCTTACTCATTCTTAAATATTTCTTAACCGACATTTAGAATGATCTTATCGTATTTTATATAGCGCACCCAATACGGCATTTGTTATGTTGAAACGTATATATAAAATTAAGTCAGTCACGTGACATCACCGAAAAGGTGAAAAAACATTTAAGACCATTTATTCTAGTTGGCTTTAGGACAGCTCTGTAGTGTACAGTGTCACTCACCTCCAGATAGTTGCGCTCGCAGTATTCCGCGACCTTGTGCAGGTTATTATAATTGTCAAGGAGAGTCTGCCGTGCGGCAGGAGCCTCCTGCATGATCTTCTTTATATCATCGGCACAGTTCTGGTCCTTCATGTTTGCCCGGGGTCCCCTTCAGGGCTCCGTAGTGCGCTTCTCTCCCAGCAGGAGCTGAGAGACGGTCCGGCACGGATAGAGAGAAGCGTAACTCGGAGAGTCCGACTTCTGTTCCTGTTCGAGATGAAGGAGACCGCAGCAGCGCTCCGGCGCATGTGAGGGGGCGGGGGCGCTCGCGCCCCTCTGCTGACCGAGATACTGTTTGCCTCCGAGCTTCAGTCTTGTTCGCAACACCCTGGCATTATTAAATGCTAGATGGCTTAGACATGCGCAGGCAGTCCTCGGATGTTTTAAACATCAAACAAAGAGATAGAGCAGACAAAGCTTTGCGGTTCATGACCGTAGACAGGAAGAGAGAAATTTCTTGTCTGGTTTGTTTGCTAAAGACACATTCAGGAATATGTGAAATAGGCTACATGAGTTTCATGTCAGTTTTTACTTCCGAATTTGTAGGGAAGTACCAACTTCCTCATTATGGGTCGTATTTTTTTAATCGGTTTGATTAAGTCAGCTGCCCGGTTCTTAACAACAGAGTTTTTTTTTTAATCAAGTCAAAAAATCTAAAAAGGCTTATATATACATTAGAACTACAATGTTGAAATAGGGGCCCTGCAGTCTATAAAATACTAGTAAGGCACCTGTGTCATGAAATCCCTGTTCTTTTTCTCAGTTTTGGAACATATTCTGTTATTCCATATATTCTAAACACAACTACAGCGCCATACTGTATATAACACATTGGGCCAGTATTTCCCAGCCCGATCCTCAGGGACCCACATACAGTCCTGTCAGGGTCAGCACCCGTCTGTCCCAGTGTTTCCTGTCTTCTCCCCGTTTGGCCAGCAGGTGTCACTGGCCATCCTGTCCTCCCCATTGTCAAGGTTTTAGTGTGTTTCTTTCACTCCCCAAGACTGCTGCATGGCTCAGTCTACTAAGTATGAGGTCACTAACTCATTTGTTATGTGTTCAAAACCTGCCTCCTTTGTATTTTGTAGAATTTGTTTCCTAGTGTTTGATTTGTATCAGTTTTTCTAGGTCCTGTGTTCTGTGATTTGTATTTGGCTTAGGTGTTTTGCTTGTGCCCGTGGTTGTGTTGTACCTGTCTTTGTTATTCCCCTAGTGATAGATGCTAGTTGTTGCTAGATAGATGATAGTTTGAGTTTCATGATATAGTTTTATTAGATTCACCTGTTGCCTGTTTTACCAGCCCTTGTTAATTGTTTTCATCTGTCCTGTGTTACTCTTGGTACCCCTGTGGACCCCTGAGGACTGCATTGGGAGACATGCCACTTTCCTTTCCCGCCACCTCCTCCAACCTCCGCTTGGCACTCCTTCACTGATGCTGCTCCCTCTTTGATGACCTAGCAGGATGAGCTCCACTGTGGATGCTCTTCACCAGCTGATAACTTCCTACCTTGTCTGGTGGGTAGGTAATGCTAACAAGCGTTGTATTTTGTCCAGAAAGGCCACCTCTGTCCCAGCTGCCCTGGGTGTGTTTAGACAGGGACACAGTGCAGCGGCGCTGTTCTGCGGTGTGTGTGGGGCATGCTGTATGATACATTGTCGTATGGCTTGACGAAGTTAGGACTATGAATTGAGACATGTGAGATAGAAAAGGGGGGAAGGGTTCAGCATGGGGCACAAACTGGGCATAGAATCTGGGCAAACGGCACAACACCTGGGCCGCAGATCTGGGGGGTGGCAAGGGGTGGGCGTGGTCACCCTAGACTGAACCCAGGCCACCCCCATTGTATTTGCATTTTGGTTAAATCAGACTTTGATTAAAAAACTCCTTTTATTACGTGACTGTTCCTCTGTCTCCCTGACGATGTACTGATAAAGAATGACCTCGTAGTGCTGCTGAGTTAAACATGTGCTCTCGGAACAGTAGTAATGCTGAAGTTTGGGGATCTTCTACTTATTACCTTGTTGCCTTAGCTGCAGGAAATTGACATAAATATGTAATTCATAATTCCACCACTGCCTGATTTATAAAGAGTGTAGAGTTATATCGCTTTGGTACCTAAATTTCCCTTATTTTCTAGATGCCGTATATTCATATTTAATTTTATGTGCCCTAAAATGACCTCTAGTCCCACCTGGTCACCCCTCTGAAAAACTTCTGGCTCCGGCGCCGACTGTAGGAGATGGAGCTCGTCACCTAACAGCCGCCTGCCCTGGATCGCCCACACCCCCCCTCCACACCCCCCCTCCTAGCTTGTGCTCATTTCTCTGCCATCCATCTTCCAGGCAGCTACAGGCTCGCAGGGCCCTTCAGTCCGTCCTGGGGAGCTCAGGACGCCAGGCCTGGGGAGCAGGAAGGATGGCGGCCTGCCCATCACAGGAAACACATTCACTGTGGGCCGTTTATGGACATCGTGTGTCTCAGATTGGGGGGGGGGGGGTAGTCATGTGACGCAGAGGGAACATACAAACTCCATAAGCATACACAACAGAGCGAGGATCTGCACCCCCCAACCATGGAAATGTGAGGTAAGTGTTTGAGTCAATTGAGTCACAATGTGCTTTTTTTTATCTTTGCAGGGTAATAATGAAGGACACTGTTATCACTAGTCCGCACATAATGGATAGTATTCAGGCTTAAAACCGGCTCATATGGCTGCTGAATACTAAAGCACACCACTCTCATGCATTAGACCTCAATTCAGAGGCAAAGGTATAATTGAGATATAATTTACATTTTTTTTTCTGTCTTTGGACCCTATTAGAAAGAAATTGCCATTACTGTCTTCATTATTAGCCAGTAATATCCATGCATTTGTTGGCCTACTTCTGCTGCAAGCAGCAACGCTGCACCATTCAGGTGAAGATCCTGACCCCGCAGCCTCCAGCTGCTCTTTTCAATAGAAACTCTTGGGGGCCTGGAGCCCAGCGCAGGATGGATGGGACACATGCTTTAGACCGAGAAGCCAGGGAGATCATGTGACCTAATGCCACGCCCCTTACCTGGGGGCCTGACCAGCAGCCTCGGACGAATGTGCCACTGTGCCAAGGCACCTGCTCGCTGGTAAAATTCAGTAGATCTCTGCAACTAATTTTAGTGGGAAAGCTGGTTTCCTGTTCTCTTTGTCCTTCTGTCTTTCGAGGTCGTTACAGAAAACGCGACATATAGACGAGCATCAAATAAGCATAATTGATATCCTTAAATGAATGTAAAAGTCTTTTCGTACCAAAAACAAAAAAGGCAGCGGTTAAGGACGAATAAATGGATGGGACAGGCTTGATTCTAAGTTTGTTTTTGTGTGACCCTCAGCGCCTGCAGACAGAGTCGCTGCTTCCCTCTATCACTGACCCACTACCAGCTTCCCAGGCTAAAAAAAGTTAAGAATCAGACAAGGTGCTTCTCTCCAGCCATCTATTAATCACCCTTTTTACAGAACTGCTGTAACAACTGCTGAGAAATGCTGTAGGTCTTGGGAGACTGGTATCAGGGCTTTCTGATGAATATACCCTCTTTCATGCATCCACACTTATCCTGATCAAGGTCTCAGCTCAGTCTGCGCTAAGAGGCCACTGTATTAGGTACACCTACTAAGTAGCAGGCAGGACCCATTTTTAAGTTGGATCGCAGAACACAGAAGCCGCAGTTGTACTGCACTGTTACTGTTACACCTGTGGCCATCCTGCTATCCATGCAGCAAGACGGGCAGCTCCAGAACGCCAGAGACTTGGACCTTCATCCTCTTACAAAGATATCAGGAGCACCAAACACCCCTTTCCAGTGACCCCCCCATGCCCTCCCAATCTGTCTACTGACATCACAGGAAGTCACCAGAGAGATGAATGTTGCTGCCGTATCTGGCTATTCTCATTGACCTCCCGTTAAGGTTAGGGCTTTGTGAAGGTTAGGGTTGCCATTGTTGGGATTACGGTTTTTCCCATAGAAACAAATGGGTGGTCCCCACAAAGCCTTCTGCTGTTACCCTGACCACACTCAGAGGTCAGAGGGTAGATGAATAGTTAAAGCTTTATCTCTTCTGTTTGTGGCTTGATTAACTTTTTCATATTTGTCATAGTTCTTGCATAACACCCAAAGTTTGGTCATATTATGAAGTTAATATGAAATCTTCACAAGTCAAAAAGTTGAGTGACCTGTTGTCCTTCAGAGGTCGGATTAGAGTAATGAAACACACAGACATGCTTATTAATTGGTATCCTTCTAGGCCAGACTGGAAAATATGCAAATCTATGAAAGAGGGTCAGTTTAGCTGCCACAGTCACACTCCAGTAGGTTCCATACTGTTACTGTACCTCACATATGCTCTTTCCTCAGCACCCCCGACTCTCCTTCATTATTACATACCATGACATACAGAAATGCTGCTACCCTCTTTAATATCTCAGCAGAGATGCTGGGTGCTCTCATTCTCCATTTTATTCCTGGAAGAGTAAATATATTCCATGTTGTTGTTTTGGTGCAGCATTTTTATTGGAGATGAAATCCATTATTTAAGTTTCCAATAAAGGCTGATTTATACTTTAGTGTAGAATCTATGCTGACAGTATATGCATAGCCATGTACCCTATGCCGTACCCTATGTTGTAGTCGCCCCCTACACGGTACTCTACAATGTACCCTATGCCGTACCCTATGTTGTAGTCGCCCCCTACACTGTACTCTACAATGTACCCTATGCCGTACCCTATGTTGTAGTCGCCCCCTACACGGTACTCTACAATGTACCCTATGCCGTACCCTAT
>JABFEB020000092.1:29633862-29646220 GCA_019775895.2 Stomatorhinus ivindoensis
CATAGTTACAGCTGCAGTCCCCATCGTGCCTGTGTAGGTGTATACAGTACAGTCACATTTGTTATAAAAATAGTTAATTAATTCAATTACAATGTGTACAAAAATGGCAACATTGGTGTCCATGTTCTGGTGTTTGTTTATGCGACCAAGATAAATATCTGGTACATAATTATATATCAGCTGAGCATCTGCCTGGTGTCTGAAATGTAACAACCGCTGTCTGCCCTCATCCCCCAGGCAGTGCTCTATGTAGCCAACACTGTAGAGTGAGTGAGTGAGTGTAGATGTGCTCATCTCGTTCCACATAACCAGCTTTACGTTATAGGCTTTCTGAATTATGTGCAATACTCGAGGCTGCGGTTACTAGTGCACCTATGGGGCAGCATAGGCTGCACTTAACTTTAATTCAGCTGGATCTTTGGGTACAAGTTAAATAAAGACTTGAATAAAGAAAGAATACACCTTCCAGCATATACTTTCTTAGTGATTTATTGGAAGCACACCAAATGAACAATGCATTTTGGAACTAAGGGGCTAAGCACGCTGACCCCCCCCCCCCCCAAAAAAAAAACTTTGTTACCAATCAGACACTTAGCCAGGTAGTAAAATTACAAGTATGAACCCCCTTGAAATTCGCTTGAGACCCTTATCAGCAAAATTTAAGAGACATGTATTGATAGAGGTGTTGAACCCCCTCCCCACCAAAAATGTATTTCTGACTGTGGGCCTGATCTAGACAGGGTCTGAAGGTTCACTCATTGTTCAGTTAAGCATTAGAGTGGCTAAGGAACCTGAAGCGGTTTTAACCATAGTGGTTTTGTTGGTGCCATAGATGGTGGTTGAGGCATCTCAGAAACAGCCGCTATCCTGGGATTTTAACACACTGTGGTGTGCGGAGCTTGCAGAGAATGTAATGCTATGAAAAACATCCAATCAATAGCATTTCTCTGGATGAAAAACACAGCGTTAATGAGAGAGGTTATGGGAAAATGGCCAGCCTTTTTAAAGCTAACAGGTATGCCAGAAGTGCAAAAATAAAGGTTTAAGAAGAACTACAAATGGCTTCTTTGAATGCACATATTGATATCCCTTGAGGCGGTTGTGGAGGCATGAGTGAGTCTTCCCTGGTACTAGCTAACTAGGTGTGTAATAAAGCAGCCCCAGACTGCAAATGGCAGATTTGCGTCTGAATTTTGGATTGGGGACTGGACTTTTGTCCTCTGATTTATTGCCAATAACCTCTGCAGTTAATAAAGTTTATCCTTAACTGTTACTCATCACATTTAACTCTCACTCACAGACCCGCTAATGACTAATTTCTACTTACTGTAAAACAAGCGTGTTTTATTTCCAGTTATCCCACCACCCCTCCCTTAACATTCAGTAGTTGCTCTTCGGTTGTTGTTCATTTGACTTATACCTGGTCTTCCTTTGCAGAGAGTGACATTAACTACCTCCTGAAGATGGCTCTAGAGAAGATTGCTTTCCTGCCCTTTGGATACCTTATTGATCAGTGGCGGTGGGGGGTGTTCAGTGGAAAGACCCCCCCTGATCGTTACAATGCAGATTGGTGGTATCTAAGGTAGTGTCTCCAGCAAAGATATCACATCCTAAAAAACCGTAGCACTGCACCTGTCATTCTGAAAAATTCAAAGTTCAGTGTCAGTGTTCAAAGGACTGTGTGATGTCCTGACTGCAGACATTTTTTTTTTATTTCCCAGGACTAAGTACCAGGGGGTCTGTCCTCCTGCGACACGCACAGAGAATCAATTTGATGCAGCAGCCAAATATCACATACCTGGAAACACACCGTACATCAGGTATGTGTGATCAGGGAGAGCAGCCTGTCCATGTGGCAGATAGTATCAGACACCAGCTTGGACTTGACTTGAGCAGAATGGTCAGGGCTCTGTCATGTTGGTTCATGATCTACCTGTCTAACGTGTTCTTCTTCCTTCTTCTGCCACAGATACTTTGTCAGCTTTATCCTGCAGTTCCAGTTCCATGAGAAGCTCTGCCAAGCAGCCCATTATGTGGGTCCACTGCACCGTTGTGATATCTACGAGTCCAAGGAGGCGGGGAGCATTCTGCAGTACGTGCAACGCACAAGTCGAGATGGGGATTGCAATACCCGACTCTTCTATTCTGATTTCCAATGGATGCTTCCCCACTGACTGTTTAGTAATTGAACAGGGCAGCAGTTTGCAGGAATTGAATTTGTAAAATGAAGGTTGAAGCATGAATCTTAAAGACTGCATGGTCGGGTCCGAGATGCCGTCATAACCTGATGCCAAAGTACTTGACTTCTTAAGTCGAGCTGTAAATATTGGTAACTTGTAAATTAATTTAGTTTGTATCTAACCCAAACATTGTTTGCCGAATTTGTGTTACATTTCGCTCATTCCATTATTTCAAAGCCTTCATTTAGTCAGGGTTATGGGTCCTTCTGCAGTAAATTCAATGCAAATGATTCTTACTTCTTCTGTAGCATTTAGATACCATTTAGCAACAATCTGTGGCTTCTGGAGATGCAGCTTCGCTCTTGTCTCATTTGACACAGGAAGGTCTTGAGTGCAGGTTCTTCCAGGCCATGGCCTGATATTTTGATGGATGCAATCGGGACGAACAAGATGGATGCCAGTGCTCTAATGAAGTATTTCGAACCCGTGATCAAGTGGCTAGAAGAGCAGAACAAGAATGAAACACTGGGCTGGCCTGATTTTGACTGGAGGCCACCCATCCCAGAGGGTTACCCTGGGGACATCAGTGAGTTGCTGACACAGGCCACGTTCTATTGATGACACTTCTGTGAATTCCTGAGCACCATCATCACGTGTACTGTATAAAGACATTTATGTCTTTCTCCTGTTTATCCCATGGGAGTCCAACACCATTTTAACACCTGGTAAACGTATCATATTCATAGTATGCTTGCTAGAAAGATTCAAAAAGTCATCATTGTTTAATTTTTTAAAAGGAGCCAAAGTCAGTATCATGAAAATAAGATAAAAATATGTTATAGAAAGCAAAAAGTGGTGCTACAAACTTCCAAACCACTCTTAGTTATTAACAAACACAATTTGAAACATATTACTGAATGACCAATCACAAAATAGCAAAATCACAACATTTTGGAGTTGCCATATTGCCTGTAGGTGCAAATTTGTGTGTGAGTGGTGTATAAGAGCACCCCGTGATGGGTTGGTGCCACATCCTGGGTTATTCCCTGCTTTGCATCTGTAGCTTCTGGGATTAGCTCTAGACCGCTACGACTTTGCATAGGACAAGTGGGTACAGAAAATGCATGCATGGATGGGTGGATGAACATATGCATGGATAGGTGGGTGGATGGATGCATGGATAGGTGGGTGGATGGATGCATGAACGAGTGGATGGATGCATGCATGGATGGGTGAATGAATGGATGCATGGATGGGTAGATGTATTGCATGCATGGATGGGTGGATGGATGCATGGATGGATGCATGGATAGGTGGGTGGATGGATGCATGGATGGGTGGATGGATGCATGGATGGGTGGATGGATGCATGGATAGGTGGATGGATGCATGGATGGATGGATGCATGGATAGGTGAGTGGATGGATGCATGAACGAGTGGATGGATGTATGCGTGATGCACATGCTTATATAATTATAAACTTAATTTTCTAAGTAAAGTACTAATTGTCATTTAGAACACTTTAGACTGTTCATTTATGTTTCTTATAATAAAATCCAAAACCACAAACATTTCCACAGTGTTTTTGCAGTATATTTTTGCAACAATTATGTTTGTTGTTTGTCTTAATTTAACAAATGTAATTTATAGTATCTTGAATAACAGGATTTTAAACTGATGAATAATGTCTTCTTAGTCAGCATCAATATTAGATTGGCAATTTCAGAATGATATGAAAAATTCAGAATGAATTAATTTGGTTCATAAGATATTTATATCACATAAACGGTAAATTACATTCACTGATTAAACATGGAGAGATGTGTGGTAAAGCAAATGGGCTTCTCACCACAGAGCACTATCATTCTTTACCCTTCAGTAAGTACTTTATGCTTATGCTCCTTCAGATAAGATTTCAGATGAGAACCAAGCCAAGACATTCCTTGCTGAATTCAACAGTACTGCAGAGACTGTGTGGAATGCCTATACTGAGGCGTCTTGGGCCTACAACACCGACATTAATGAGCAGAACAAGCAGACAATGGTAATGACCGAACCATCCATCTCCACTGGGTCCCATGTGATCCATACTTTTGTTTTCTTGGAGTTCAGTCACGTTTGCACAGAAAGCATTAAACTTTAACCATGAATTCCTATGAGGCATTATTGAGGTGTAATTGAAATCAAAATGGTCCAATGAATCTTGAAATATGGCAGCTGCTGTTGAGCAGTTCAGCTTAATACTGCTATGAATATAAAGTACCACATTGTACCGACAAGGGGGAATGCATCACAGGGGCCTCAATAGGAATATATGGGAAACTGGACCTGTCTTGAGGCCTTGAGGAGTAGCTGTTTTGTGCTTTAAGGTGTATTTTTCATGTAACTTTCAATACAGCTGCAGAAGAACTTGGAAATGTCCAACCACACATTGATCTACGGACAGGAGGCACGCAAGTATGACCCCACAGACTTCCAGGATCTGTCGGTGAAGCGTATCCTGAAGAAGCTGAGTGACATAGAAAGAGCAGGGCTTCCGGAGGAGGAGCTAAAGGAGGTGAGTGTGCGATGGTGTTGCATCTTGCACCTTAGAAGAAATAAGCCAAACAAGATATTATTTGAAAATAAATATTATCTCAGCATCCTTACAAAGATAATAAATATGCAGCGATATTCATAACTGGTATTCAAGCATACACTCACCTTTAAAAGTGATACATGCAACAGTCATTTGTTTGCATGCATATTTTATGTGCATTTGTGCTGCAATGACAGGAAATTACCGTGCATTTTAACCTTTATACCGCCAATGAAGCACGAAATAGCATATAAAGGTTAAATTCTTGTCATACCAGTGCAAATGCAGAACAAATACGCATGCATTTGCATTGTCACAACCATCGATTGCTGCACATATCGTTTTTAAAGGTGAATGCGTACTTGCGTACCAGTTACGTGCACCCCTGTAAGTATGAATTGAACTGATTACAAGTGTTGTTTAAAAAACATATTTTTTTCCAGTACAACAACTTGCTGGCAACTATGGAAACTAAGTACAGTGTAGCTGAAGTCTGCAGGGAAGGTGGAACGTGCCTCCCTCTAGACCCTGGTGAGTTCAGGATACGGCCTTTACACATTAGGCTGTGATGGGCAGACCCAGAGATGGGTTAAGCATACCTTAAGGACTTTTTTCTTGCTCTCAAACTGCTCAGTTGTGGTCCTATGAAAACAAAAATATGAAGTAAATTTAAAGACTTTACAGTTAAGTGATGAGAAAATGTTGCTTGCAGTATGAGTTGGATAGTTGAGGTCCAGAAGGTAAAAATCCAAACCAAGGTTTTGTTTCACGAAGCTAGCTGAGTACTCTGGGACTGTGCTGTGTTTATACTGAACTGGTTGTTGAAAAAAGATCTTGGTTCGGATTTTTACTTTCTGATCCTGAACTATCCAGCTCTGCTTGCAGTGTATCATGTACTAATGCCCAGTGTTATACAATTTCAAACCCAGTCCAAGCCAGCTGTAAGAGAAAGGTGCTGAAATTTGGTTAAATTCTGACCCTATTGACCCAAATCTGGTCACACATTGTTTATCTTGTGATCTTGTGGTTGGTGTAGCCATTCAAAATCATTGGTGTTTCCTACATTAAAAAGACAGTTTGTGGTTTTTCCGTGCTTGTAAATATGGACGTTACAAAAATTTCTTTTCCTTAAACTTCATCAATTCAGTAGACTTTGATGATAAATTCTGAATTCAGAGGAATGTGCATCTGAAATCTGATTGTATTTTCAGTGACCCATGGTCATGTTTGTACATCGGCACTGTTTCTGTAGACCTCACCAAGATGATGGCGGAGTCCAGGGACTACGACGAGCTGCTATTTGCCTGGCAGGGCTGGCGTAATGCCTCAGGCCGATTGATCCGCGACGACTACAAGAGATACGTACAGCTGGCCAATAAGGCTGCCGTTCTGAACGGTGAGACACCACAAATACATCAGTCGGGGCACAATAAGCTGATTGGGGGCTGGCAGATGGAGGTGAGCTGGCACGGATTGGCGGAAGTAGATCGAAATGTCCTTTGGGGGGTTTCAACCTTGCGGATGTATCAGAAACTCCTCTTCAAGAACCAAGAATCATCTTCATCATTGTCACCATCAGGATTTGAATTCTATGGGTGGTTTCGGAGCTGCTGCTCACTTTGTTCGCTTGGTATGACAGGTCACTCCGACAATGGGGCCTTCTGGCGCTCCCTGTATGAGACGCCCACATTTGAACAAGACCTCGAGCGCCTCTGGAAGGAACTGGAACCCCTCTACCTCAACCTACATGCTTATGTCCGCCGAGCCCTCTATAAAAAGTATGGAGGCAACCTGATCAACTTGAAGGGACCCATCCCCGCCCACCTTTTGGGTAAGAAAACAAATCCAAATCACTTCTGATCCATCTGGCTTCCATTGTGATCATCTAATGAAACATCAAGCCTGCCTCGGGATACACAGGGCAGTGGCTATGGGACAACCATAAGAAATTAAACAAAATACAAAAATTCGGGGATAATTTTTTATTGCAGTCACACATTTTTATAAAATTGAGTTTCCACTCCTGGGGATCGAAAAAATGTCCAAGGTCAAAATAGCGGGTTAATATCACTTTGGTCCCCACAATGCAAGCCAGCAAGTTGACAGTGACAAATTCCCTAGAAGAAGCCTTGGAAGGAACCAGACCCAGGGGGGGGGGGGGGATCTGGCATCCTCCAGAGGCCAACAGAGGAAGTCCAATGAATCAGATGGCAAAGTTCTAACTGACATTGTCCAAATTTGAAGTCTCAAACCAGTGGGCAGGAATGGGATGACATGTAGGTGCTGGTGCTGCTTCTCATGGCAGGATGAACAGTGATACAGCAGGAGAGACATGAGAGGGACAAGGGGGGCCGGCTGGAGGGATGTCATACCTGAGCGAAATGCAAAAACTCTCACGCCTACAGACAGACTGTCTATCCCGCATCGCTTATGCTGTAGCAAACCAAAGTCTGCCTTTATTTTTCCATCAGGTAACATGTGGGCCCAGACTTGGTCTGCGATCATGGATTTGGTGATCCCTTACCCTGACGCGGCTCAGGTGGATGCCACGCCTGCAATGATAGCCCAGGTCAGCCAGTTTAGAAAATAGCAATATGTCCGAGTCTGTTTTCAATTCATATTTCAATTAAATGTTTAATGATTTTTTTCTTTCCAGAAATGGAATGCTCAGAGGATGTTTGAAGAGTCTGACAAGTTCTTCATCTCCCTGGACTTGCTGCCCATGCCCTCTGAGTTCTGGGAGAAGTCCATGCTGGAGAAGCCCACGGACGGCCGCAAAGTGGTGTGCCACGCATCCGCCTGGGACTTCTACAACCGCAAGGACTTCAGGTTAGGGGTGAAGCGCAGTCCCTGACATTAAAGCAGTGTTTCTCAACCCAGTTCTTGGGGACCCCAGACGGCCCACATTTTCACTCCCTCCCAGCTTCCTGCTGGTCCTCAATTTTTTTTCACGGACCATCTGGGGGTCCCTGAGGACCGGGCTGAGAAACACTACCGTAAAGTATTCAGCTATGGCAGGAACTGTAGCAGAAGGAACCATTTGTAAAAGTTAATGGTCGAAGTAGCAAAAAAATACCCTGCATTTTCTCAAACCCTCAAACAGGATTCTCAACAGTGTTTGCTGAATAAAATATTCAGAGTATTTTTTTGTAAAACTGTTAACATATATTATGCAATTTCAAGAAGAAAGCATTTTCCTTTTGTAGCCAGTGTTATATCTTGTTTTTTCTGTAGGGTAAAGCAGTGCACCGTGGTGACCATGGACGAACTCATCACAGTGCACCATGAAATGGGCCACGTCCAGTATTTCCTGCAGTACAAAGACCAGCCAATCTCCTTCAGGGATGGGGCCAACCCAGGCTTCCATGAGGCTATTGGCGACGTGATGGCCTTATCAGTCTCCACTCCAAAGCACCTGAAAACCATTGGACTACTGGACAAAGCAGAAACCAACAACAGTGAGTTCTCACAGGAATGTTTTAAAACTGACATGAATTGAAATAAAATGATGCTTTATTTGGTATTTTTATTTAGTTTGCATACAGGTACCTTCATACACTTTTTCACATGTCTCCCGTGCTCTCCTTTGAGATAAATACACACATATACATTATATTGCCAAATGTACCGGAACACCTGCCTTTACACACACATGAACTTTAACGATATCCCTTTCGTAATACATTCACTTTAATATGAAGTTGGTCCATCCTTTGTAGCTATAACTCTTTTGGGAAGGCTGTCCACAAGGTTTAGGAGTGTGTTTATGGGAATTGTTTACCATTCTTCCAGGAGAGCATTTGTGAGGTCACGCACTGATGTTGAACAGTCTCTGCTCTAATTCATCCCAAAGGGGTTCTGTCAGGTTGAGATCAGGGCTCTGTGCAGGCCAGTAAGTTCCTTCACTTGTCCATCGGACTGCTGGACAGAGAAGCGTGATTCGTCACTCCAGAGAACACGTCTCCACTGCTCTAGAGTCCAGCGGCAGCATGCTTTGCACCACTGCATCTGACGCTTTGCATTGCACTTGGTGATGTAAGGCTTGGGTGCAGCTGCTCGGCCATGGAGACCCATTCCATGAAGTTCTCTACTCACTGTTCTTGAGCTAATCTGAAGGCCAGATGAAGTTTGGAGGACTTCTGCCTCAGCATGCGCTGTCCCCGCTCTATGATTGGCTGAGTTGCTGTTGTTCCGAATGGCTTTCACTTTGTCATAAGACCAATAACAGTTGACTGTGGAATATAACAGGAAAATTTCATGAATGAACTTATTGCTCAGGTGGCATCCTATGCTTGAATTCACTGAGCTCCTAAGAGTGACCCATTCTTTTGCAAATGTTTGTAGAAGCAGTCTGCATGCCTGGGTGCTTACTTTTATACACCCATGGCTATGGAAGCGATTGGAACACCTGATTTCATTGATTTGGAGGGGTGTCCCAATATTTTTGCCAATATAGTGCATACAGTCGAGAGCAAAGCTTGGGGCCCCAGTGCAGGATCAGGTCATTTGTCTCGTGCCCTGGATAATTTCTGGGGGTTAAGGGCCTTGCTTAATGCACCAAGAGAGATCTGTCTTTAGTTAAGGTTTAACTTCACTTTTCTCTTAGTTTGAAACTGCAAGCAAGGCACACAATGCCGGTCTTAAACACACATTTAAACATAAATTCAGTTTTATCAGTACAGAATTTTCATGGTAAATGTGAAATAACTATAGTTAAGCTTAATTGCATGTGGTTGGTTGTTAAACAGAGAGTGACATTAACTACTTGATGAGCATCGCACTGGACAAAATCGCCTTCCTCCCTTTCGGCTACCTGATGGATCAGTGGCGGTGGAAGGTGTTTGATGGACGGATCTCTGACAAAGAGTACAACAAAGAGTGGTGGAACCTCAGGTGATCAGTCATTCTCTCACAAAAACATCCTCACTGCCAGTCTCTCAGGGGATAGAATGCTGACCTTCACTGTGTCCCTCTTTCCAGGTTGAAGTACCAGGGACTTTGCCCTCCTGTACCCCGCACTGAGGAGGACTTTGACCCTGGAGCAAAATTCCACATTCCTGCTAATGTCCCCTATGTCAGGTATGAGGTCATTGTTATTGTCATAATATAAGATATATGCAAACAACATAAGCAGACGCTGACAAAAACCACAGCATGTTACAGTGGCAGTTAAATGGAATAAATGGAAGCTAATAACCTGGCTAATTTTTATTCATATATCAGTTGAAAATGACTGAATCAGAAAGTCAACTGTAAAGATCCCTGTGACCTTTCCTTTTATGTAGTACTAAGGAGAACGAAACGTGACTTTAAATAAATAAATAAACCAAATAAATAAATTGTTGGCATAAACAAACAAACAAATTGTTGGCAGAAATAAACAAAAATAAATCCTTGCCATAAATAATGAATATATATATATATATAAAGATTTATTTACGAAAAAGATTTGTTTATTCATTTATTTATTTCCAGATTTATGGAGTTCTTACTAATAAGAATTGAATTATATACTGTATATCTATACTATACGTTTTTACTAGTGAAAAATGATATTTGGTTAGTCAAAACTTGGCTAAAATGGACTTATAGACAATTTGGTGTGCCGTACTCTAGCAGTAAACTGAATCTTAGTTCACTCACTGGAGTACAGAGTGCCATCTACTGGAATTAGTTTGTATTTGTACCTAGCAACATTTATAAATGAAAAATGATAGGATGAACAATACAACTTTGTTAGGCTATGTTTTAACTCCAGAATACACTAACTATTTTCTTGCTTAATTTTATACTGTTCATAGTATTTGGTGGCTAAAGTTGTGACAATGTTACAACCGTTTGTATAGTTGTAACCTATACATTGTTTTCTTTTTAAGTTAATGAATTAGTGATTCATAAATTTTAATTATTTTGGTAAAAATATTAAATCATTGAAGAGATTCCTTTGACACATTGCTAGTGGCTGCAAATGTCAAAGCAGCGGGGTGTGATGCACACATAAAGTAGGCGACAATCCACTTTGCAGCTCCAGTACAAAGGGGTTTAACAGGGGAACGCCTTCCAATCACAGGCACTGAGGCAAGAAAATACAGTTATGAAATTTACTGTTTACTAAACACATACAGGAATACGCATATTACAGATTATTCATTTATTTATGCAATAATTTGTTTATGCCAAAGATTGTTTTATCTATTTATTTACTTTTGAGTCACATTTCATTCTCTATACTAAAACTATCTATTAGGGTATAGGGGTTTACAATACTTGAGTAATACATGACAAGAAAAGTTGCTCGATATGAAAATCGCATGTATTAAATGGGGGGTAATTTTTAAAAAGCTTGTTAGGTTTATTAATTTTACCACAGATAAGTTACTGTCTGTGTCAGGAATATAAATGGATAAAAAAACATTTTTTGTAAACGTATCAATGTGATTTTGACTTGAATTTTTGGTTGAATTACTAATTCCTTAAAAGCAGTAATGAATCTGAGTGCCAGGTTGGGAGATGGGCAGTAGAAATGGTTACTCTGCGATGCTAAATAGGTACTTTGTGAGCTTCGTCATCCAGTTCCAGTTCCACCAGGCTTTGTGCAAAGCTGCCGACCAAACAGGCCCCCTCCACACCTGTGACATCTACCAGTCCAAGGTCGCTGGAAAGCTGCTGGGGTGAGCATCTTGAGTCATCACATGCCAATTCACCATCGAAGACGTAACGTGAACACTAAACGGCATGTCCATGACATTCTGTAATTAGTGTGGTGCATTTTACAGGGAAGCAATCTCACTGAATTCTATGATAATCTATACTAGGGATCTCCAACTTTGGTCCAGGAGAGCTACTCTCTAGTATGTTTTCTATCATACCTGGTTTCTGATGAGCCACACTTGTACTCAGATGAATACAAGGAACAGGTGTGGCTCATCAGAAGCCAGGTATGATAGAAAACATACTGGAGAGTAGCTCTCCTGGACTGCAGTTGGAGATCCCGGATCTATACTGTTTCAAAAAGTCCAGGTAGAATGTAGCAGAATCGTTTAACACAGAATATATACAAGGATTCAATGTTAGGAAGTTAAAAAAATGTTCATCAAAGTACTGCATTTACATATTGGAAATAACTAAAGCAGCTTCACTGGATGTCACACTGTGGATTGGTTGGTAGAAGAGTTGTAACGTGGAGCTTATCCTGCAGGGATGTCATGAAGCTCGGCTTCAGTAAGCCATGGCCCGAGGCGATGACGTTGATCACCGGACAGCCAAACATGTCTGCCCTGCCCCTGATTGAGTACTTTCAGCCGCTCATCGATTGGCTGGAGAAGGAAAACAACAACAACAACGAAGTCCGGGGCTGGCCCGACTATGACTGGAGACCCGCCGCGAACCTTGGAGCAGGTATATTGACAGTGCTGGACATTTCTCATCCAGAAGCTACAAATCCAGATCAAGATTTTGTTTATACCAGGGACGGATTATGGGTTGTGTGGGCCCCTGGGCAAAACGTTTGCGAGACCCCCCTCCACCACCACAACCACCACAATTCAAGGGCCCTTGGCAGCCAAACGCCCTCCCTCCATGTTTCCATCAGAGGCCCTA
>JABFEB020000092.1:29646320-29661960 GCA_019775895.2 Stomatorhinus ivindoensis
ATACATTGTTGATAAGCGTTGCAAATTGTTTTGGGCTAGGGGCCCCATGGGCCCCCTGCACCCCAAGGGCCCCTGGGGGAGGCCCCGCTGGCCCGGTCCGTAATCCGTCCCTGGTTTATACCAACCAGTTGAGTATAAAGGGTCACAGCCACTGGGTACTCAAGTGTTTGGTAGAAACTAAATCTTGATCTGGATTTGTAGCTTCTGGACTATATTGCATATATACCACTAGTAAAATCATGAGTGTGAACCCCGTCCCCTGGGTTAGCAAAATCGAGCAGGGGGCGACTGATCAGTATGCTTCTGGGTTGACAAACTTATACTGTAGCAGAGTTCTTTCCTCTGAAAATTCACAGTTGAATTCTGGCTTCAAAAAGTCACTTTTATAGCATTGCAGGCACTGAAATTGAAATAAAAATAATTATATGGGATATTTCATTACCTAAGAGACTGTTTAAGAGTCAAAAGACAGACCAAAAGCCATTGCATTTGTTATCACACACAAGTCGCCTTGGGGGAATGCATTATTTTCATGGATGTCCATTATGTCAAGATCTAGAATCAATTCAGCAAAAGTAATGTGATTTTTGAATTCAGCACCCTCAAAATACCCTAATCCATTCAAAAAGCTTTGGCACCCGAAAAAAAATTGTATAGACCTGTGTAATTCATTATTAGACATGAAACGATAAAATGTATTCCTTCCCCACTCTCTGTAAAAAAGAAAACATTTTTTACTCAGGATTTTATGCATTATTCATAGTGAGAAACACATATTTGCTATCACAGAAAGGGTAAAACATGTATGACATACTGCAAAATAGTGCATTCCTCATTTATTCTGCAAACTGGGCTCTCAATATGAACGACAGTGGAATTTTCTTTCAGCCTGCTGACCGCAAACTGGGTCGTGTCACCGCCTGTCCTCATAACCCAGTCTCAATGTCTGTTCACAGGTGGTGAGAGTATGAAGGTGGACTTCCTTGGTTTGGATGTGGAAAGTGCGTCAGCTGCGGCAGGGCAGTGGGTGCTCCTGGTCCTGGGGCTGGTTCTCCTCCTCTGCACCATCTTCCTGGGATACAAGTACAGTACAGCTAGGAAGTCAGAAAAGTCTGCCTCTGTGAACAAGCTGCACTCAACAGACATAGGCAATCAACTGTAGGCCTCCTGTTCCCCAGCGCCCCCTGTAAATGTTTGGTTCCATCTGCTTCATTGTTGAATGTCATGTATAATTGTTCAATGTTCTTTATAAATTCAGGTCAAAACATTTTGACTATGCAAATAAGCTGTTTTTATAATTTATTTGTTACATATGAATGATTTAAAATACAAATGTTTGTGTGTGAAGTCAAAAAATTGTGACCGTTTTTAAAAATTCTATTAAAAAAAATCTTGTGCCTTTACAGAATATAAAGCCTAAATATGTGTCCCTGTGACTTATGAATATGGGGCTTTGGTGATGTAACAAAGTTAGTGTATAAGTGCCCACAGCCCTATAAGAAAATCTGAAAGATCTCGATGTACATTTCCATGGCATAATACTTTAAGTGCCTTAGCCAGAGACATCCTATTTATCACTGTCCAACATGTATGAAACATCCTCAGCTGAGCAGGACACACATCTGAGAATGACCCTGTTTCTCCAGATCTGCATATATATTTGAATCTGCACACAGCTGAGTATTGTTTTGTAATACCATGCCTGTCTTATGACATCTTCAAAAGGATTCCAAAAAATAAGCCACTACCATAAATAGCTCATTTAAAAATATTTTATTAATACTACAATAGCACATTATAAAAGAAAACAATACAAGTTTTTTATATAAAACTTGATGTGGGTATGTGCAGGAGTACATATGTACACACTGCACCTTTGAACCCCTTTCCCTCCCCCACGACAACAAAAACATCAAGTATTTTCCCTCACATATCCCCGTTTCAATGACCCCCCCCCCATCTAACAGATGATCTATTTGCATGTCATTCATAAGGTTTTTTACGCTTGAAGGTTACAATCAAACATCAAGCGATCAAACACAACAACATACATACTGTATTACAGCATACCACAGAATTACTTTTAAAAACGCCAGTCCTGGGGATTCAAACTGATGTTACAACAATTTGACAATTTTCTTGGATGCTTACAATGTTATCATACCACCTACAGGTGATAATAAAGGTACGGGACCAGATATTATGTGTAATATATCACAAGCACTAAACCTGCATCAACAATAAAAACAGGCATGAGCCTATTTAATGTCTTCGGCAGTCATAATGCAAACTAAATCAGTCACTTACATTCATTGATGGAGGGGGGGGGATCAGTTCTAAAATTTGGCTGCTCTGATGATGATTTCCAGATCACAGGCCATACATCCATATCTGCCAGGCTTTGTCAAACGAATTATGGCTCTACACAGCACATATCTGGGCCAACACAGAACAGAGTAGCCTTGGGAGCAAGTCTGCTTACAGTTTTCTTACTCATGCACAACAAACCAGACAACTGACCAGAAAAAATGGCACACACATTCCAAATAATGAAACCATGATTCTGTCATTTCCCCTTTCTCGTAAGATTCTCCAGTGTTTTACCTACACCAACAATCAGGAGGTGATTGTTATGTCCTGAGGATCATGCACCGGTTTGTGTACAATGGTGTACAATATTAGTAGGGACATGTCCCCACTATCCATACCCAAATCTACATCCTTGTGTACGATTGCTCCCAATGTATATTTGATCACTGTGGCCGACAGATGACACCTCAATGAGCTTTAATGAGGAAAATCAGTCTGCTTGTTCTGAAATATTCCATCAATAGCATCATTACTGATGCTGTCCCATTCACCAATAGGACCTGTGCAATCACCGAGCCTGTGATACCATGCATGACAGACAGGCATGCCATGAAGCTATGAATCCTTAGACCTGCTGGTCAGACACCTATCTTGTTGCATATTATGAAAAGATCGCCTTTATAGCAGGAGTAACAAAGGCATTTATGTATACTTATTATTCTCATGGTGCAGACAGGAAGAAAAGAAGAGGTATACAAATCAAAACCTGTTCAAAAGCATGTCAGCTAATGACTGTGTGACTCTTCCCCCAAAACCCAGCCAATCTCATAACACCATAAGCCTGTGTACATTAATTACTCTAATTCCCAGTTGCTGTCCTGAGGAAGCCAATATGTATCCAATTACATAAATTTAATTTACATGACTGTACATTACACAAAACTTACAGAAAGGCACAAGGAGAAAACAGTGAACATATATTTGATCCTGTTTTTATATTATTTTTCCTTTTTGTAGGTCAGTGATTAGTCAAATAAAACTAAAATGTAACCTGGGAAGATGAGATGGTGTTGGGCCATGTGTCAGATTCCATATGATATTTCTGACACTACAGACTGTAAATGATAAAAGCTGAGCGACATCCATCAATGCTCCCATCTTGGGTGGTCATTTGTGAAGAACAGGGTCTCAGTGAGCCTGGAGCCTATCCACAGGGCACTAGTTCATCTCGGGGCACGTGCACGCACACACGCAGACACACACACACCCTGTGGGCCATTCAGAGACACCGATACCCAGAGCAGTCCATGCACAGAGCTGGGGAAGGCAGCCTGTTGCCACTATTGCAAAAGAACTCCCACAGTTCTTTGAAATTCAGGCACCAGACAATTTTAAAATCACCTACTACTGCAATATGCATTTGATTCAGCAAATCCTAAGAAGTACTGATGCAAATTAAATAAAAGGCACATGTGCAGAAAAGCATTTAAAAAAATGTACATCATTAAACAAGCTAAACATTGGAAAAAAAGCTGTACAACCAGCATCGCACAAGTTCTCGCAGGAAAAAAAGGGACAAAAAAAAAATGGAATCGGTGTACTTTGCCAAGTAATCTCAGTGTAAAACAGATTTGTCATTATTGCACTATATAAAAAAATAAGTGATTCAATGAAATAAAAAAAAGCAGGATAATGGTAATGTACCAGAAAACACACTGTGCTTGTCCAGCCCCGGGCCGGAAAGGTCTCCGTCCTCAAAGGCCCGCAGATGCCACAAAGCTGGGCAGGTGACCATCAGCAGTAATACCACTGCATTTCAGTCCAGCTGGTCATCCAGCTTTTCTTCGGCAGATCCTCCCTCAGAAATGCCTCGCTGGACCGATATCGCTCCTCTCTGGGAATTTTCACCCCGTGATATTTCGGCATTATCCTGTAGTAACTGGCTCTTTTAAAGAAGCCTAGCTGTTTCCGAGAGAGGAATGGAGAAAATCAAGAAGAATATCAGCCAGTGCAGGGATTTTGGCACAGTTACAGCCGAGCGGAAATCCATTTAAATTTGTCCTCAGCTCTACAAAAGTCAGGCCCCAGACAGAGACAGCATTTTAGGTATAAGGTAATGAACCAGACGATTGCTGCATTATCGACTCGTACTCCCAGTGAAGATTCATTTTTCAAGCTATAAAAACTTAGCAGTTAAAACAAGAAACCAAAGGGAGAAAGAGAGAAAATAGTCAATAAGGTGAAAGGGGTTACATCTCCCAACACTTCAGGCAACAGGAAGACAAAGAGGCTTCATCTTTCAAGGAAACTTCAAAGCACGAAAGAGCAGAGGGATCTGTAAGAGAACTATGGCAGAAGTTTGTTAGGCTGTAAAAGAGAAGATCCTTAGAGAAGACTGTGGAGAGCCTTGGGGGGGGGGGGGGGGGGTATTACCAAGGAGCCCCAGTGATGGTAGGCAGTGGCCCCCTGGAACCCCTCTATCAGCATTCATCTGTTAGCCTTTCAGTCTCAGAGGGCTGGATCTTCATCTCTGCCTTCTGGGCCTTAGCCTCATACATCTGCCTCCTGCTCGCCCGCTTGAAGAAGCCACACTGGGGGTGGGGGATGGAGGAGGACCAGAGAGCAGTCAGACAAGGCTAATGCACATCTCGCTGAAGTGGCCAGACCACCCAAGATAAGCTTGACGTACGGACTGTGCTTGAAGAACAAATGGCGGCTGCCATGTCTCTACGTAAAACTGACCGGAAGTCTCCGGGTGATTGCGGCTCTCTTGGAGGTTGTTAAGAGATCACAGGTTTCATGGCAGATGAGTATAGTAAACACACTGCAGTATGGCACTGTACAATAATCTATGCATATTACAAACATGATGGTCAATACTCTGCAGTGCTAAACAGTGCAGTGTAAACTTTAAGCAAAAAGTTTAACTGCAGCTTTAAGTTAGTTTACCATAACAGACAAATATTAACCAGTAATGTTGTCACTAATGAGACTCATTAATGATGGAAGCAAAAGTATTTAATGAAGGAAACAAATTAAATGCTTCAAGATCTATGTGAAAGAAAACCAAATTCAGTCGGCATCACTCTGCTGGTCCTGCAAAGACTTCGGAAAGAGGTGTATGGTGACTTATTATGCTCCCGCGACGTCTGCAGAATGAGCATCATGATCTGGACCATCTGAGGTAGAGAAATGATCTGCGCAGTACAGCAGCAGCAGCAGAGGCAGGGTATGCATGTGAAGGACGTGGAGAGGAGACCTACCTTCCAGAGTATGAGGACAATCAGGCCCAGTAAGAAAACACCGGCCAGCACGGCCAGAATGATGACCCACAGCGGGGCTGTGTACACCTTTTCCTCCATCAGCACTGGGTCGATGTCCAGGGAAAACTGAGTGTCCAAGTGCATGGAGAAAATTAGACATGCGGGACACAACAGCAACATCAACAACGTTGATGCTGTTAATTGGCCTCCTTTAAGTATTCACTCCAGTTTAGGAGCTGGGGTCTGAGATCCTGTTTAATTGTTTACCACACTGATTCAGTTCATTGGTGGTTCAGTCTGTATATCTGCGTATAAATAGCATCACTGGTGAAAACTATAACCTCCATCAGAGGCACTGGTGTCAATTCCTTTGCAAGCAAATTTCACCAAAGCAGGCAATGAATGAAAAATGCATGAATATATTGCTAGCATTATTTAAGGAGAGGGCTAAAATAATACACGAGTCATATATTCAAATGACATTATGCCTATTCGATCACTGAACTTTCATTACTTAATTATATCCTACGTTTAGAGCTAAGCTAATTGACATGGTTTTAAGTCATATTTGTGTGTCAATGCTGTGAGGCCTTTTAAAACGCAGAGGTATCATGTACAGCATACTGACCTCCCGGGTGTCAGAGCTCATCTTGAGAGTAGGGATGCTGGTGATTAGCTTCAGCGATGCCTTGCCTTTCACTGTGACCCGTGATGCTTTGGAATAGTCCTGGAATGAACAAGCAGAAATGCAGCCTCTGCATGCAGTGGCAAAGAGCCAAGGCCGGCAGGTACGGAACGTGCCCCGTAACTCCTACCTCCAGCATGGTGCTGTTCCACACCCGCGCCCGCACAATGACTTTGGCCGAAGTGCTCATGTTATGGAGAGGGCAGCTGAAGGTAATACAGCGTGCTGTGCCATGCGTGCAATCCTGCACAAGGAGACAGGGAGAGACAGAGTCAGGGAGAGAGACAGGAGAGACAGAGAGAGAGAGAGGTAGAGACAGGGAAAGAAAGACAGGGAGAGAGAGTCAGAGAAAGCGAGAGAGGGAGGGAGAGAGAGAGAGAGAGAGAGAGAGAGAGAGACACAGGGAAACAGATGGAGAAAGGGAGAGACAGGGAAAGAGAGAGAGGGAGAGAGAGAAACTCAAACGTAGGGACCATTTACATCCACCATAGGCTACGACAACTTACATTTAGCTGGTGCAACATGCTGCTGGTGATCTTACAAAACAAAGTTAGAATAAAGAGAACTACAGTCATGAGATCTGCAAAGTTAACCATTACAGCTTGGTGTGATGTTTTAGGCAGGACAGCCCAAATGTACAATCTTAGGTTAAGGCACTTGACCACAAGTGACCCAGTGAAACAGATTCTGTTATGACGCGTGTGATGCTTTCAGCCACTGGCTTCAGACTTTCATCATCATTAATGCTGAATCTTGCTGCTTAAGTGTCTGAAGGCCAAATGGAGCGAGGCGAATAGCATGGCTCCCCCCCCACCCCCATCACTTACCAGCCAAACGATCTCCTTGCGATGCGCTTGCTGAGACATGGCCGCTTGTGGTTCGATCTTCATGGGCGCTGTGGTTGATGCTTCTCGCTTGTGCCGTCCTGGATTGCTTTCAGATACCTATAGAGAAAAAGAAAATTGGCGAAAACAATGTGAAAACCTGAGTTTATTATTAAATGAAACAATTCCGTTATTTTCCATTTGCACGAGTACAGGTACATTGGAATGATTCTTTTTTGCTTACACCTTGATCTCCATAAGACGCACACACAAACAGGTGAGAAGCGTGTGGGTCACAGTGCAGTGTGCAGTGTCCCTGGTGTCTTACACTGCATATTTTCATGCCACCTCCCATCATAATGTTAATCTTTATGTCTACTGCATATTTGCAGTTTTTGCCTATTATACATAACCGTTTTTGTACATTAAATACAGTGGAACCTTGGAACTCGAACGCCTCTTAACACGACCAATTATTTGTTTTTTGTTTAACTTATCTTGCTTCTCAGTCTATGGAGTTTACGCCTTTCACTGCAAGTTGTACCTGTATAATTACACATGTGACAACTAAATCTTGACTCTTGGTGCTGAAGGGCTGCAGAGGGCAAAGTTTAAACTAGTGACCATTTAATCAGGGGCGGAGGTACACACTGCCCTCCAAAGCGACGTGACGTACAGTTTGCAGACGTCACACCGTTGCTTCAGATAGTGTGCATTACATTCTCAGGGCCTGGATCTGGCAAACTGCACCGGCAGGGGGAGCTTTGCACGCACAGAAGCCCAGCATGTTGAGACAGCATGTTTGCTTTGTGTGGATGGACTTTGTACAAAGTCAGAGATCAGAGGAAGCCTCTGCAGGCCTCTGACAAGCCTGTCACTAGCATGAAGGTAACTGATATTTTCCAATACAGCAGAAACGGCAACTGCCACGTTTCTTCCTCAAAATGGCTACGGTTGCCCTTTGCACTTACTAAGAGGTTCAGCGTGTTGACAATGCTTCCAGGAGGCACGCAGTGCGATTCTGAAGTCCCTGTAGTGAGGATCTCTGAGATGTACAGCAGCCACTTGCCATTAGCCACCTCGTACGGCCAAGCGATCTCCACCTCCATGGTGCCCATCGACCCCAGAGCTTCGCCCTGCATCGTCACCTGAGAACACAGGGCAAGTCCATGACATTGCAAGAAAGAGGCTGCGAGTTCCATCCCCATTTCCAGCAACATGACTTGATTGACAAATTTTGAAGCGGTTCAATCCCTTTATTTAATATTAACTGCGCATAGATAATATGTTTCCATGAAAGATTTTAAATACAGGATTTTTGGCTGATTCAGAGATGCTTTGGCCTTCATCTTCCCCTGTGTGTGATACACAACCAGAAGATGCAATTCTTGGTGCCACCAAAGCCACTCTCCACTGCTGCTACTCTGATTCCCTCCTGGCCAGATCAGAGTCAGTGGCAGGCACCACACAGGTTGATAAACTGAGTGTAGACAGCACTATTGTTAACATTATAAACTATAAGAAAAAAAAGTATTGGGATACACGTCTTAATCATCAAATTCAGGTTTTTCGCTTAGACCCATTGCCACAGGTGTATAAATTCAAGCACCCAGCCATGCAGTCAGGGTTACAAACATTTCTGAAAGAATGGGTGATTCTGTAGAGCTCAGTGAATTGAAGCGTGATACTGTCATAGGGTATCACCTTTGCAACAAGTCAATTTGTGAAGTTTCTTCCCTGCGAGATATTCCACGGTCGACTGTAAGTGGTATTATTGCAAAGTGGAAGTGTTTAGGAACAACAGAAACTCAGCCGTGAAGTGACAGACCAGGCAAAGTAACAGGGCGGGGTCACCGAGTGCTGAGGAGCAGTGTGTAAAAGTCAGCAATGCTCTGTTGATTGAGTAACTGCAGAGTTACAGCCTTCCTCTGGCATTAACTCCAGCACAAAAACTGTGCACTGGGAGCTTCAAGGAAGAGGATTCCATGGCTGAGCATGCAAGCTTCACATGAGAGTAATGCCAAGCATTGGATGGAGTGGTGTAAAGCACACCGCCACCGGACTCTGGAACAGTGGAAAGGTGGGAGGAATCATGCTTCTCTGTCTGGCAGTCTGAATGTACCAGACAGAGAAACTATAAAGTTACATGGAGGAGGGATAATGGTACGGGGGTGTTTTTCAGGGGTTGGGTTAGATCCCTTAGTTTCAGTTAAGGGGCCTCTTAATGCTTCAGCATACATTTTGGACAATTCATGCTTCCAAGTTTGTGGAAGAACCTTCTCTGCTTCAGCAATCAGCCAGGACCAAAAAGACATGGCTGGGTGAGGCCAGTGTGGAGGAACATGCCTGGTCCAAACAGAGTCGGACCTCAAACCCATCAACCACCTATGAGATGAACCAGAATGAAAACTGTGAGCTAGACCTTCACGTCAAACTTCAATGTCTGATCTCACAAGTGCTCTTCTGGATGAAAAGGCGAAAATTCCCAGACACGCTCCAAAATGTTCCACACAGCTTTCCCAGAAGAGAGGCAGCTGTTATAGCTGCAAAGGGGGGGGACCAATTCCATACTGGTGCCTATGGGTTTAGAGTGGGTCATCATGAAAGTTCCTGTAGGTGTGATGGCCAGGTGTCCCAATGCTTTTGTCCATATAGTATACATTAAATAAATGAATATTAAAAAGTCCACAAAATATTAGTTCTGGAAGCTTTCAAACACCTGCAACATCTCCAAGCATGCAGGTTCATGCAGAGGCCCTCCTGTGATTTAGCTACCATAAACTCCTGTCATATGTGCCCTGGGATTATTATTGCTTATTTTTTTTTAACAATCTTGTCATCTCTCACCGAGAAAATGTACTCCACAAAACTTCCTACATCGCTTGTGGATTTCATGGCCGACTCGCCCATCACCTTCCCGCTGAAGTAAGTCTGGACCTGTGGAGGGGTGCTGGGTGGGAGGGGAAGAAAGGCGTATAAGGGACAGTCCCTTTGCAAACCCAAAGCCTGGCTGACTGTTAAAAAGAAGCATTCGAAAGGTTAGACCTACACGAGGAAGGTGGTCTGTATCGTGAACTCCACCTTCAGGGTCACGGGCACAGGGAATAGATCACTCTGCTCACTGATCCTGCAAGAAACATTCAGGGGCACGTTCAGGCCAGGCGTGCCTTCACATAGCAACCAACCAGATCACAGGGATAAACATGGCGTAGACAAGCGAGGAATAACTCAGTTCTCTGGTAAAATAACTAAGAAAATTTCATATAGCATCTTTAAAGAACCGAACATGGTTTATTTTACCAAATGCAGCATTCAGAACCATATTGATATTTATTAACAATTACAACTAAAGATAATATATTTTATTATTATGCTAATTTCAGCAAACAAACCATGTGTATAGTACCCGGGGTTCCTGGCTTTTCATTGGTCAGTGTGCCCAACAATGATCCCATTTGCACTTATTATCATTTTTGCATTACTATAATTTAACTTCCTGGACTTATGTTGTAACTCAAACCTTATAAAGTACTGGAGCACAAGCATGCACAGCACTAGAACTTTCACATTTTCCATTGATTTTCATTTTTACGCACTGCTGCAGTTTCAGACAAATGCGGAAGTGAATGCAGCGCATCAGAGTGACTCACGTGGTCAGCTGCAGCTGAGACTCCACCTCCCGTGTGTACAGAGTGATTAGAGTCTCAAAGATGATCAGGAAGGAAACCTGTAGGGTTAGCAGGGGAAACATCATGTGAGCTCAACAATCCCAAATGAAGCCTTAGAGGACTACAGTGAACTAATTCACGTAGATAAAGATTACCGTCTTGCCACCAACGAAAGGGTTCCCCAAATCACACAGTAGCGTCTCTTCAAACTTGCACTCGATGTCTGAGGGAGGTATATCCTGGGACTACAACATATACACAACAAAATTAACATTTTTATGCTTAATATATTCATAGAAAGAGACATTAACGATGGTGACTTTCACAGCTCAATAAAACATAGGACCTTGAGGGAAGGCCTGGAGCTGTTGTGTCCGTGATTTGATAGGCCAGAAATCTGAGAATCCCATAGATATTTTAAACATGGGCGTTCACAGGGAGGATGAAGACAACAACACTGTTAAACCCTGCAGCCCGCTGGACCGCATATTGACTTATTCACATTCTCTCATGTCCTCTTCAATGGCACAACCAGCATACACAGCATTATAGGATATTCATTTATTCAGCAAAGGCTTTTATCCAAATTGGTGTCCAAAAGAAAAAACAGGGTTTGACTGTGCCTGGACTAATCGAGGGTTAAGAGCCTTAATGATGCACACACTCTGTCGGCCACAGACACGCTAAACTGTAACAACCTCAGGGAGGAATTTAGGAGCAATATCATTTCTGGGCCAGATGGGACTTGAACCTAAAACCCCCAGCTCCGGAGGCTGATGCCTTCTTCATTAGGCCACTAATACTAACCCTCAACCTTTTCAGCCTCTGCACATGAATTTTCACTCTTTGCTGGTTATAACTACATCAGTGATTCTCAATCCCGATCCTGGCGGCCCACCTGCCAGAATGTTTTCGTTCCAACCTTAACCTTAATCAGGCTTATATGGTCCTTAATAGGCTAAAGCTGGTTTCAGACCGAACGCGGCATACATTACGCTGCGCTCCGTGCTGTGCCCCGCTCACGGAGCTTGCGCGAGCACTGTGGTCAAAGATGAACTTTGTTGTACTTTGACTGCTGTGCGCAGTGACACAATTTCTCGTGATCAGTAGAAACAAGGCACCGAACCGGGCACAGAAAACAAAATGGAGGAAAAACTTATATTGTCCGTGTCTGAGTTCCCAGAGCTATGTCACACAAGCGTAGAATCTTTTTGAATGCGAAATATACATCGCCGCTACTGACCGTGAGCCAAAATGACTGGAGAGTTTTGAAAACCACGCCTGCTCTTTGCGCAGAAGCCTCACGACGAGCACAGCGCATGCCGCGTTCGGTCTGTAACCAGCTTTAGTCTGTTAAGGACCATATAGGGTTGGAATGAAAATATTCTGGCAGGTGGGGCACCAGGAATAGGATTGAGAATGACTGAACTACATCAATAAATAACACTTCAAAAATCTCAATGTTTTGCCATTAGCTTTTCTTCAAAAGGCTTTCTTCTCTATTCATGCTAGCGTACTGATTGAGAGGAAAAATTGAGTACTTGGGCATTGGAGTGGACATGAGTTCAAGTAAAGCACTAGGGAGGAATGGAAACCAGAGAAAGTTGTATCAGCAAAAACATAATGAACATGAGGGAGTGTGTATTCGACCGTAGAAAAGATCACAACTGAGGGGGAGAGAAAACTCACAGTAATACAATCACTGGGAATATACTGCAGGTTAATGAAACAGCACCGTAATCATCTGACTCCGCCCCTCTCGCATAATAATATATTAACAACTGGCCGTATGTTTTCAGTCAGACACAGCCTGTTAACAAACTGACTTCATTCAAGCATTGAACAATGAGCTTCCAGTTAGCAATGTTAATCACAACCTGCTGTGGTCTGTAATTATGGCTGATTCCAGAGTGTGAAGCATCGGCCCCTATTGCACCTACCGTGAGGCGGATTGCAGAATAGCGCAGAGATGATGGGACAGTAATGTTTAACATGGCCTGGTGGGCGTCTTCAGCCAGTTTCCCAGGGGCTGGTTTATTGGTCACATTTACCATCAGGATCACCTTCTTCACGGTTGTGTTGTACTGCATCACCTGTACTCCCCCCTGGCTGCAGCAAGGCGTTAAGATGTCAAGCGTGAATTCATTAGTTCCACTGCATGCACCTCTACAGGCACTTTTTAATGCTTCCCTACGGTGGCAGAGAAAATGAAGACTCGCCTGGGATACGGCGTGTGGTGCTCGTCAGCAAACTCCGCCGTCAGCTGCAGGTTGCTTGTGCATTCGTCGTCTGTACCGCAAGCTTTCTGGAAATTAATCTGGAAGGAGACAGAAGGGCCCACGGAAAACGGCTGAACCAGACACAATACACATACTTCAGCAAATAGAAGACATTGTGCCAAGCAGAATCTGTGAAAGTATGCGACTGAATCTTGACGGTATTTAAGCAAAGAAAAACAATAATGACAGAAACATGTAGCAGACAGAGTTTTTTTTTAAATACAATTTACATCCAATCAGAAACACTCCAGATGTACTGGGTCAGTCATTAAGTTACTGAAATGCCATATTTCCATGTTGGGGTCCAAGTAAGAGCCATTGAAAGGGTCGTCCAACATACCTGGGCTTTCCCCAAGAGACTCTGCTTGTCACTAAACACTGGGAAGGCGTCAAGGTTTTGAAGACTCTTGCGAACTCTGGGAACCGGTTCATGAAGGCTCACGTTGAGCAAGAACACAACAGGAGCAAGCTTATCCCGAATGTGGTCCTGCAGAGAGGAGTAGAGGATCCGGCTCATATTAGAGAAAATCATTTCCTTAGTGTCTATCACCAGCAGCTTGTCCATCATCAATATCAATGGAGACCATCCCAGAGAAAGGGCTGGAAATGTCAGTCATTTCTCAAAGCAGGAAAATCGTGAAAAGGTTTGATCCCAAGCTGCATTTTGCAGGTAGTATGGGGGTTTAGTGGTTATAACCGTGGCCTCACATCCTGGATTTTGGGTTTGATTCCCTGCCTGTGCATGATAACACAGAGTAGGATTTCTCCAGGGTTCCTCTCACAGTCCATGCGGTACAGATAAATCAATGTCTAAATTGTATATGTAATGCCTCTGTATGTGTGTTAGGGACCCCTGTGATGAACTATCATCCCATCCAAGCTGTCCAACAACCAGAGGAGATGGGACCAACCAATCACATATATTGGTCCCACCTCCTCTCATTGTTTGAACCCACCTCCTCTACAATCTGATTGGCTATCTTTCTGAACCAATCATTCTTCGTACAAGTAAAACTCCCACAAGCTTTCAGGTCAGGCTATGAACATGTTTACTTCCACATGTTTTGAGAAGCAACATTGAAACATATTCTTACCACCAGGCTGAGTTTCAGGACCTGGCACTTGGTCGAGGGCATGGAGAGATAGCCAGTGTAGCTGTCCTGCTTGTTCTCCAGGAAGCGGAGACGGGTGCTGCGGCGCCCCCAGTCTGCCATCACGGTGTACTTCACCGCTGCAGAGATTGGGGAGGAGCCCAGAGTTTGAGACAGCATTTGCAAATGCAGCAAAAATCGGAAATCTTCATACAAGTGCCACTCACTGATGTTTCTCTTGAAGTCTTCACTGCCAGTGCTGAGAGTGTATGAGAAACATACCTGTGCAGTCACACTGGGGGAAAAAAATGACATTAATAATCTCAAAGAATAGCACCTTAAAATGCTGAATATACAGTATGTAATGTAATGTAATGCAATCCTAATGTAGATGATTGAAAAATGTTTGTTAATATTTCTCATTGTCAGCTTAAATGATTCCCAGGAAAATAGCTCTTTCCTGTGTAAATGTGCCCCTTTTACACTGACGTGCTGCTCTTTTGCAATTATGTTTTGTTCTTTACCTTATTTAAGACCCTACATTTAAATGATCCAGGAGATACATTGGTAGATGCTACCCACTACGGATTCTACTGATTCTGGTTTAGGGCTAAGAGCAGTTCTTTAATGGCTGTCTGCATGTTGGGTCTAATTCACTGTTAGATCTTTCTCACCAGGGCTGCTCACCAGGGGAGCACATGGTGGTGTTGATGGTGGAGGGTTGCACTGTGAATGTTTTATCAAGGTGAATGACTGGCCGCGCCCTATAAAGAGCAGAATGGTTACAGCACAGTGATACATCCAGGACATTTTAGCAACAGAGACTGATGGTATAACTGTCCCATTATTGATGGGCAACAGGACAACGGAAATATGCTTTTACACTATATGGACATTTATTACATCGGCAATAATGTGTTGAATTAGTAAAGATTATTAAACATTAAAAATAAACGGTCATTTTTATCTATAATCAGAATTATACAACGGATCAGACATTTCACATCAGATGTATCACTCCGCTTTGCAGGTGCATGTAAAAACTTAATGGAAACATACAAATAAATTTACATGGCACGAAGTAGTTGGGAGTGAGTGAGCTGCATTGCATGGGAAGGTTTGTGTTACTTGGCAACAGTCAAAAGATGGCTGGTGGGAACTATTTTTTTTTTTTCCAGAGACCCTTAAATGTTATCTGTTGTCACTTATTACTGTTGACTTACAAATACTACTCGATGAACTGTAATACAGAAGCAACAACATACTTGAAGCTTGCGGCCTCGTGCCTATGACCAAATCACAGCCATGATATACTGGAGTTGAAACGCACTCCTTCTCACATGTTATTGTGTAAATGTACCAAGCAGGGACCCCCCAGAAGCTGAACCACTGCTCCTGCACTCCTTCTCACATGTTATTGTGTAAATGTACCAAGCAGGGACGCCCCAGAAGCTGAACCACTGCTCCTGCACTCCTTCTCACATGTTATTGTGTAAATCTACCAAGCAGGGACGCCCCAG
>JABFEB020000092.1:29662060-29673671 GCA_019775895.2 Stomatorhinus ivindoensis
GGGACGCCCCAGAAGCTGAACCACTGCTCCTGCACTCCTTCTCACATGTTATTGTGTAAATCTACCAAGCAGGGACGACCCAGAAGCTGAACCACTGCTCCTGCACTCCTTCTCACATGTTATTGTGTAAATGTACCAAGCAGGGACCCCCCAGAAGCTGAACCACTGCTCCTGCACTCATTCTCATGCTAAGCAGCTCACTTCAACAGTCTGTAATATATGAGTAGAGGTGCCTGTCTGCTGACACCTCCCCCTCAGAATATCCATGCCCCCCCCCACATCTTGCATATACTGTAATTATTCCTTTAATCCCTTTTTCCATCATGAGGCTGGCCCTTTTAAATCCACCGAAATCTGTCGTTTTAACAGCTACATGGGAACAAGAAAGCTGCCGTTGCATTCAGATGGCCTACTTTACTCAAGGTTTACTCGCACAAATGGTTTACATAGCAACGAACTTACTGTCACGTTTATCGGCTCTCTCTGCCTGAACTACAACAACAATGGTGACCAGTTTTATTTATTTATTTATTTTTTAAAAAGCACCCACCTTAGCAAAGCGACGCGGTCGTCAAGGGAGCCCACCAACACATCAGGGTAGCTGTTCCCATCCGTGTCCATGCCGCCGCTGATGGAGTATCCAAAGGTCTGGAAACCACCATTGCTGAGATCACTTCCAGCGATCACCTATAACGTTGACAGGAAATTACAGGAATTTCAGAAATGAGCTCCACCATCCCCTGTTTCACGCCTTGTGCTTCCTGGGTTAGCTGCAGGCTTGCTAGGCCCCCGTACTGAAGAAATGGTTAAGAAAGACGAATGGATGAAAGTTAAACAGCCAGGGCATGTGTTAAATTACTTTTTTCTACATAAAGAATAAAGGCTGGTAAAGTATCTCAGAGTCGTTTTGAGATAGCGTTATGAACCGAGACGGTCAACTGCAAGAACTGTAGGTGGTGGTACCTGACTGGGCTTCTGGGAGATGAGCTGCTTGCTTCCCATCCAGATGTAGACCCTGCCAGTATCGTAGAAAGGGGCGCCCACCGCGAAGTCTGAGTGAAGCAGAACACAAGCGTCAGTGTCTTGCAAGGGAGCGGTACGGATCATCACCGGGTCCTCGCTCACACCCTTTGACATGCAGGCTCCAAAATGGCACTGATCAAGCTGGGAACCTTCACACAAGTACTCTCACTGCATTTTCATGCTATCATATAACATCCATCCATCCATCCATTTTCTGAAACCACTCAATCCCAACTGGGGTCCTGGGGTGGGGGGGCAGAGCCTATCCTGGGAACAATGGGCACAGGCAGGAACCAACCCTGGGCAGATGCCAACACACCGCAGGGCGCACTCACTCACACAACTACAGGGCCAATTTAGACTAGCCCAATCAACCTACCCTGCATGCTTTTGGACAGTGGGAGAAAACCAGAGCCCCTGGTGAAAACGGGGAGAGCAGAAAGGACTCGGGATGGAACCCAGGGCTTTCTTGCTGCAAGACAGCAGCATGAACCACTGCGCTAACCCCCCTATCAGATAACATTTTTTTTTCCAAATATAACATTGCCAGTATTATGACCTGTAACCAGCAAAATATGACTGTACATTAAGAAACTCCATCCACCAAAACAACGGATTTACAATGACAGGCACAACAACCCATCATAATAGACTATCGTTTTAGATGAATATTAAAAATCACAACTTTATTATCTCTCTGGAAACCTGGCTGCCCATCAGCTCATCATTTAGATGCAAGACATAACAGTGAGTGTGTGAGAGACAAGCGTCCAGCCCTGTCAGAGACGAGACCCACCAAAGCCACACTTCCTGTTCCATTGCCGTCTGGCAAGTCGTACTGAAACGTTCAGGGCATGACCACCAGATATCCAAACAGCTCCCTCCCCCTCAAACACCCCTCTAACCCACACAGGACCACAACCTCCCCTCCCTTCATGCATCTCAGCACCTGAATTCCAGCTTGTCCATCCCATCCAAATCACTGACTCGCACTGTCTTACTCTTTTCTTCTTTTATATTATGCCTCTCTAAGTGCCCCTTTCTGAATCACGTCACACCTTGTGCTTTCCCCTCCTGCTCCCCGTACCCTGCTGCACAGTAATAGGTTGCATTGTCACATGCTGTAAATCGCAGCACCGTGACCACATGTAAAAACCTTTCCCTTCATTGTGCACTTGTGTAAAGTGAATTGACAAATTGAATTTTTATGTTGGTGGATTGAAATGAATTGAAAGGAACTATCAATTGCAATTTCAGCTGCTGCAGATTTCTAAAGAGAAGCCATATGTGATACTGCAGCTGAGAAACCAGCTGAACAAAGCTTAGGATACTCATTAAATTCCTTGGTTAAAAATATGGTTTTAAACATGGTCCATACACAGCATGGTTCTGCATGGTGCCACTAGGTGGCAGAAGAGTGGTGCTGGTGAGACAGTAAAAGGCAGGGGAGTGATGGAATTAGCCCACAGCCTGACTTGTGGGAGTTTCATTAGCAGTGAAACAACAAGGGCTGCAGGACGGAAAGGTAGCAGAAGATTCCACTCATTAGCCATCTACCTGTCCATTAATACAACTTTACAATCAAGAATGTAGATATTAATACAGATTAGTATGCAGTAACAAGGGGAGAAAGTAATGGATGTCATCAATCACTTTCTTATTGTCATGTTCTTTCCCAAAATAAAACCTGATGAGATCAACTAAATCGTATAACTGCACAAATCACGAGGACCGTATACAGAAAAAGCAGTATGCATGATGGGTAGGGACATATGATGTAAATGCAGAGTGTGGGTGCGTTTGCACCTGTTCAATTATCGCCATCCTGACATGTCGTCCATGTTTAGTCAGCCTTTGGCATCTTTCAAGTCAGAGTTTCTGGGTTTGTTTACAATCCTTTCTGACGTCGGCCGTGCCGTTACCTGGGAAGCCGTCCTGGTTGATGTCCCCAATGGCGGCGACCGCCATGCCGAATCCTGAAGCCGCAGATCCACACAGCACAATGCTAGCCTTCTCCTGGAAGGAGCCGTTCTCGTTCATGTAGACATAGACCGCCCCGCCCTCCTCCTTCTTGCGGTCAAAGTAAAACGGGGCCCCCACGATCAAATCGTTCCAACTGTTTTGCAGAACACACAAACCAAATTCTGGTTAAATATAGGTGTTTACGACCGAACGACACTCGTTTGCTTTGCTTGTCGTGCATTTCTGGTGTGTTGTGTGTCCTCTGTGTGCACCTGTTCTTAAATCCCGTAGGGGCATTTAAGAGAAGGCTACAGAAAGCAGTTAGCAGCAAGGCATCTTTCATCCAGTCCACATTCAAGGCAGAATAACTGTAAACTGTGATAGCTAAAGCATTTTTTAGTTAGTTATGAGTATAAGAAGACAACTAATTTCTCTTGGTCTCTACCAGGTTTGAAACACAAATGGATTTGTTACAGTGCATTTGGTGAGAACAACTAGACAGGATATATTTTAAAATAAAGCCACTCCCTAAATAAACAGAGAAAAAAGATTATTACATAATGGCATGCTTTGTTTTTCAAGCAGCTTGAAGTAGAGTAAGGGCACAGTAATGGCTCTGGGAGATCTCTTGCATTACCATGACAAATGATGATAATACTAATGCCTACTGATGTATTTGGTAAGAAAATCATGATAAATCCAGCCAGGCTGATTACTTTGCTGGGTTTAATCTGGGTCATCCTGCTGAGCTCGTATAAGACATGTACTTTTCATGGGTTTTCTGCATTCATTTAGCTATCTAGCTGATATAGAGATAAATATGCTTCACCACAGTTCAAACTATAAGCACATGAAAAGTCTCCAACACTGGAATAAGGAAGTAGCAGAAATCTTTCAGGTTCATTTTTAAGTTGCTGTTCTTTTGATTTTGTGACGCCCTCAGGAATATCACAGCACAAGGCCCAGTGCATAAAGGAGAGACATACTTACTCATCATTATTGAGATCGGCGATGGCGATACTGTTTCCAAAGTAGGAGCCCACCTGCTCTCCATTCAGGACGTGCTTAACAGTGAGCTTATTATTACCGTTCCATACCAGGAAGACAGAGCCCTTGTGTTCGAAGCGGGGAGCCCCCGTCACCACTGTGTAACTATCCTTGCTGAGCACCTTCTGCCCCTCCAGCACTGAATAACCTGTGACAGGCAATAGATGTCACTTGGTGTGACTGCATTACACATGCAAATCCACATACACTGACTAAACAATAAAAATACAACACAATGTAACTACAACACACACAACACTTTCGCTCCGCAAAACATGTTTCCACTGCTCCAGAGTCCAGTGGTGGTGTGTTCTCTCACTCCATCTGACACTGAGCATTGCTCTTGGTTATGTGAGGTTTGCGTGCAGCTACTCAACCATGGAAGCCCATTCCATGAGGCAGTGATGCACACAGTTTTTGTGTTGGGGTTAATGTCGGAGTAAGTCTGAAACTCTGTGATTATTGACTTAGAGTGCCACAACAGTCGGAGACCCTGCTCTGTTTCTGTACGTGGTATACCACTTCTTGACTGAGTTTGCTGCTCCTAAACGCTTCCACTTTGAAATACAGTGGCACCTCAGAACTCGAACTTAATCCGTTCAGAACTCCAGATCGAATCCTAAAAAGTTCGAGTTCTGATCAATTTTTCCCCATAAGAAATAATGGAAAACTAATTAATTGGTTCCTGACCCCAAAAAAATTACATCTAAATATGTTTTTCATTTAAACACAAAATTAACCAGATAAAAGAGAACATACTGTACTTAACACATCTAAGCACATTTATCAAAACAGTAATTTGTAAAGTAAGAAAATAAATGTATCCAAACAATGTGTCCTGCCCCGATTGTCCACTCCTTCCGTGTGCCATGCCTCCTCGTTAACCTCGTGTAGGATCCGCCTGTAATCAGCTGCTTCTGGTTGTTGTCATTAGTCCACTGTATTTAGTCCGCGTTTCAGTTTGTTTCCACAGTCCGGTCATTGTATTGTCCATCTGCGTTTTGCCTGCCTTACCTATAATTAAACCCTGTATTCCCCAATACCCTGACATCTGCGCCTTTGTCTCCAGTCCATGCCCGCTCAGCACGACAATATTATTATAATTAAATGTATTAATGGTTCATTATTAATATAATTTATAAGAAATCTATTTTTAAATGCATTTTATAATGATAATTACTGTCTATCATTGTCTCATTTCCTCACGTGTACAAGTTATCTAAGGTCGGTGTTCACAGTTTGACTTCTGAGATTCAGATCGAGTTCTAGATAATTCTTTTTCTAACTGGTTGTTTCGACTTAAGAAATTCAAGTTCTAATGAGTTTGAGAGCTGAGGTACCACTGTAATACCATTTACAGTTAACTATGGAATATCTATCAGGGAAGAAATTTCACAAACTGACTCATTGCAAAGGTGGCATCCTATGCCAGTTCCATGCTTGAATTCACTGAGCTCCACAGAACTACCCATTCTTTCACATATGTTGGTAACCCTGACTGCATGGCTAGGTGCTTGATTTTATACACCTGTGGCAATGGGTCTAAATGAAACACCTTAATTTAATGATTAAGAGTGCATTCTGCTATCCTTTGTACAGTGTTTATTTCAACACATCTCAGAAAAAAAAGCATTCCACTACCACGCAATAGTGTGTGATTGTTAAAACTCTGTAAGTGGATTAGAAAAAACACAATTACACTTGACTGTACAACACTCAAACAAATGCACAGTGACTGTTCAAGACACATACAAATACACAGCAAAACACTACAATTCTTATGGTACTAGTCAATGAAGCTGGAAAACAGCAGAACTCCAACTGTCATTTTCATAACAATTCTGTGGGTGGTATACAGTACATTGTTAGGTCTTAGGTCACACACATAGAACCCTGACAGGGAACCCCAGTCCCAGGGGTGTGAGTAATCAGTGCTAAACACTGCACCACCATGCCACCCCCACGGAACAAACACTCAAGATAAATTAAATAAAAATATACTTCATTCCTGCTATCAGGATTTAATAATTGAAAAACTTCCAAGGAAGGAGTCTTGATCTGCAGCCAACAGCACAGCCCTTATGAAAAAGCATGAATCATGACATACGTGATACACGGCATTAACATACGGTAGGTGGCATCACCCTACCTATGTAGCTGTAGTGCTTGCCCATTTTGTCCATATTTTTGGTAATGTAATCCCAGGAGTTTCCAGGAGTAGGATCCCGCCATGTGACATGGACGTTGCCTGACGATGGAAAGAACAAAGACAACAAACATTTAGATCCAGGGCTCCATGAAGCAGCAGGAGATGAAACACTACTCGCCATGTCAATCTGCGCCACCTTGCCAAGTATAGCTGCCCGGAGACCCAGCGAAGACGTCAGTCGTCGTTATGCCGGCGGAGATGCCCATATTGCACAAGCCCTCTGCGTCCATGTAGAAGTTGGGGTTGCAGCCCTCGTAACTGAAGGACTGCCACTCGTCGTTGGGGTCAAAAGTCAAGTCATTTCCCCGCACGTAGCACTTGCCAATCATACGGAACTGGTCTGAGGCTCCCTTTAACAAGCTGATATAGCGGTGACCACAAGCCTGTGAACATAATCACCAGACATGTGCTTACCCAATTATTTCCTGTCACAAAAACACATGCTGCTTGGAGTGTGTGAAGGATACAAAAATCATACCTATATAGTCTAGGATACTGATTTCTGTTGGGCTAATAAACCGACAATAATCTGACGGTAATTACAGGGAAACACAAGTAAAAGGAAACTTTGTCATTTTACACAGTATAATAACTGAAGGTGCAAATTCATTCATATATTCGAAGGTTTGGTTATAATTTTTATGAATGCCATGTCTACAAGAATGTATGAACATATTCATAATGCATTTATGCATTCATAAAGCATTAAGAACATGGCTATAAATATTTATAAAAGGCATAACATATTATATCATGTTTATTATGCATTATAAATGCTCTCATCTATACCCTCCTCAGACCCAAGGAAAAAAAAGTGTCCTTCAATTTTAGGATATTTGACTTTGGAGGAAACAAGACATCTTACAATTTAGATTTTTTTCTAATTTATTTTTATTTGTAATTGGACAGCATGTCCTCTTTAGTGTACAACATGAATAAATGTGTTTCCTTGCATCAGTGAAAATATAGATGCAAAAACAAAATGTCCACTACAGTGGACATAAATGAATGGGTGGGGTCTCAGGAGGATAATGGACAGTCAGTATTCATACAGTGTAAAGTATTGCATGAAAATGTATTAGGGAGGTATTACAAAGACGGTTAACCCTCTGTAGGCGGGCTATCCAAACAAAGTGCCAGCAGGTGCAGCATGAGGGAGCGGCTCTGTGGCTAAGGTTGCACGCGCAGAGAGTAGGGATACTAACCAACACGTGGCCCCCTGCCTCCGCGCTCTGACTGGCTATGGCCACACCAAGCCACATGCCTTCCACCATCTCCGAGGAGCTAGCTACAAAGGGTCAAACAGAATGAGGAAGCAAGATGTTTACACGTGTGCCGTGTATCAATCTTCCACAAGTGCCTAAGAACCGGGTACACACTAAGCATTATTTATTAGTTACTAATTCACCCAACTGCAGGGTTCTAGATTGCAACAGCAAACTGGCACCCAGGGCAAACCCAGAGGAAGACAAATTCTCTCGCAGAGCCTGGATACTTTGCTTTGCTCAATGACTATTTGAACTTATTTTTCTGCACATTCAAATCTTTCATTACTGATTTTTTGATTCTTTGTTCATTGCAGTTCCATGGCACAGATGTTACTGTTTTTAATGTTTATATAATGGTGAGCCTTTAAAATCTCACTCTGACAGATAACTGGTGAGAGTTGTTAACTCGGTCTACATCATACCTCCCAGAGGCCAGTTTAACCTGAAGCAGGGGTCCCCAATTTTTGCTCCCCAGGGGCCAAATTATATGAAAGACACAAAGCCAAGAGCCACTGCCCCCAATATTGCTTGGGGTGGGGAGAGCGTGTGATTCTTTACGATTGAGCAAGATGTTACTACTGTTGGCCGTCAAACTGCAACATTGCTGTATGTGCATGGAAACCGATTCCAAACGTATGAATAACATACTCCTAACACAGCGTGAGAACAATGTGACTAAGGTTCAACAGGTACAGCATTGCTAGGATGGTACGGGCAGTTTAACAATCGAAAGCAATGGCTTCTAACTGCACAGGACAGAGACAGTCACAAGGCCAGTGGGGCTCGATCCAGCATGACAGCATCATCACCACCAACACAAAGGGAAGCTACGTTACCAAATGGAAGGAGTTTATAGGGAAATCAGCAGGTTGCATCTGCACCTGAGGAGCACCACTTACTGAAAGACGGTCAGACACCAGAAGGTCCAGACGGCATGTTGGTGTTACTGATCAGAGTAAGGAAAGAGATACAGGGCTGAGGGACGAACCACAGAATGACCACATTGTGGCGACACCCTCAGCGAACAGCTACACCCGTGAGCCTGTGCAAAGGCACCAGGCTTGAGCTCATTTCCGTTACCGTGTATCACTGTTATGAAAGAGTTCCGACGTTTCTGATCACTTCAACAGATGGGTTGATTTCCTTGAACAAACCAGACACCATGTTTCTGAAGAAAAAATGTTTACACTGCTGTATACACTGGAGTCCCTGGCTACATTAGCAGTGACCAGAGGGTTTTTTTTAATAAGAGCATTTGCACACAAAACACTACGGATTCAGAAAAACTTAAACTGCCCGTACCATCCTAGCAATGCTGTACCTGTTGAACCTTAGTCACATTGTTCTCATGCTGTGTTAGGAGTACGTTATTCATACGTTTGGAATCGGTTTCCATGCACATACAGCAATGTTGCAGTTTGACGGCCAACAGTGATAACACCTTCCATCATAAAGCTTTAGAAAACCAGCGACACTTGTGACTGATTTCTGTGGAAATAATGCTAACAGCAGAAACATGGAAGAGTCAATAAGATATACAAGAGACTTTAAACACATACAAAGAACACATATTAGCTCAAAAAATGAAGGGTGACAATACTGCATCTTTGACTTGTATGAGAAGCTTATAAGCTCTCTGTGTCAGAGCAAATGGGTTTCTGATGACATCCTTAAGAAGATAGAACAGGAAAACGTATTAGTGCAAGACAGCTGGGAAGCAGCAGAGTACAGCCAGGGAAGTGGGGACCCTCCAGGACAGCACTGTAAATGTGTCACAGTGCCCCTGATCCAGTGACTAGCTATGAGGATAATGTCTCTGTGTAGAGTGCGTACTGGCATTCACAGCCCATGACCACTTCATCTTTCTCAGCCTCACTGCACAGCATATCACTGACCTCATACAGCCAAGACAATCATAAAAGCAGATACAGATTGATCCAGTTTAGCAGGGTCATAAATCTATTGTAATATATGGTAAATGTACTATATCACCTTCACTACATTGTTAAATTTGTTACTTAGCTTCCTGAAACCAAATTAGCAAATATGCAAAACCTCAGTACAGAAACTTACTATTTTATGCTGTAAAATTTTATGAAAAAAGTATGCAATTACAACTTGAGTTTATGGAACAACCAACAAACACAATATCAAAAAAAAAAAGTTTAGAAAATGGCACATTATACATTACTTTTGGATTATACTTTAGTAAAATAGAACTGGTCCATTTTGGCTTCCTAATACATTCTTACCCAACAGAAGACAAGTGGGAAAGAAATGAGAGGAGGTTGCCTACCTGAGCTGACCAGATCCATCCTCGTGCAGTCAGAGGTTTCCGTGGTGATCGGACAGGAATAAACAGCGCCTGTCTCATTGACCTTTAACTGTGGTAGGGCTTTCTCCTTTGGTGCACCGGTCAGAAGCCTGGAGAATTACAACACAGCCGGATTCGGTCACAGTTAACACAACGAAGGGAAAAAAATCCACCACAGACCAAAGCTTGGGAGGTTCAATATTTCAAATATCCTGGCAAACAGTGACAAGATGAACGCAAAGATCAGAACTTGAATGTGGGACATTTTCAGATCACAGAAGTTTTATGGTAGGGCAACATTTGGAAAAAGTGACATCAATCACTAACACAGGAAAAGGAACACTGGTAAATTCTGCGCTCAGAAGGCCGACCAGTTATGACATAGCAGGCCACCATATACCGGTGTCAGAGAACAGAGTGTCTTTGTGTTTATCTACTTTTCTTTGTTGTTTTGCACATGTGTGTAACTGATAACACAACAAGAGGGTTTTGCTGACAATAATGGCCGGCTGTTATAAACCAAGAGAGAGAAAGCAGACTGAGAAGAAAGACAACAAATCTGACACTCCGTAAGGTGAGAAGTAGAAAAAGGATAAAAGAAACAATTTACTGCCTTCAGATGTGCCTAATTTCAGCACCCACACACCACCTCATACTCGCACGCCTGCTCTTTCCTCAGGGAGTCATGTGACTGCAAATCAGATTTGGCATGGGAGGAATGTGTAGCGGGGATGTCAGATAAAGGGTGAAGGAGCATCGGCATGTCTGAACCTGACGACAGCAGACAGAAAGCCCACAGATTCCGCCACTCCATTTTCAGCTCTCACAAAGCTGCAATGTAGTCTTTCTGTGTTTACTGTTGTGTGTGCTTCTCTTCTGGGGCACAAAACCGCACCCCTACTCAACGTCCATGTAGCTGTCTCTCTAACTACACGATGGGCATTGTACAAAATATAGTACAAGCAAAGACGATTCAGTGAGTTCTGCGCTGTTATTGCCAAGCAACTTGTTCCAAGTGGACACGATGTTTCAATTCCCTGTCCTGAGGCAGTGAAATTCCAGAAGCAAGGAGAATGCACACTGAAAGCAGGGTTACGTCACCTGAGCAAGACAGCCTGAAGGTATATACTTTATTACCAGGTGTTACCTGCCCCAGGAGTGAGATACGCAATGCCTATTATTACATTATACATTCACAAAAGGAGTATAGTTTCAACATCTACCAAGATGCTGTCAAAATGGAGTCAGGGACAATCAACTCACAAAAAAAGCAAAGGTATATGCAAATGAGTTTTGAGGGTTTCACGGAAAATATACTCAGTAGAAAAGGAATTGGGGGGGGGGGGGACACTATTGCATTCTTGGAGACAGCCTGTATCAGGCACTTGGGGTGTTTAGACAGCAGAGAGAGATGGTTTTAGTGCCACGGATCCTGTTGGTACAGGCAGCCCAGAGGAGGCACCAATATCTACAGGACACACATTGCTGCGAATCTAACCGCATCACCACAGGCCCACATGGGAGGCCTACATGTGGAGGAGAAAGAAGTCAACTCAAAAAGACACAAGGTACCATTACTCAAAATTTCCCAACCAAAGCCATAACTGCCTAGGAGTGAAGAGAAAAGAGAACTGACCTTCCGCTCAGAACTGCTAATCAGATATATTACAACATGGAAGCTACCTCATGGACAACATTACCAATTAATCCAGTTCTCTAAGGAACAGGACCAGACATCCTCGTGAGCTGTAGCTCGTCCTCATATTGATTAATGCAATTACCTCAAAA
>JABFEB020000092.1:29721698-29745547 GCA_019775895.2 Stomatorhinus ivindoensis
TGTCCAGGTGGATGGTATTGGTGGGTCCTATTAACCATGTTGGGTGGGGTCACAGTGGACATCACTCTAGATCCACTGTGAAGCACATCCACTAACAGACAGGAAGTCCAATGTAGTGCCAGTAGCATTTTTTGTTTGTTCTATCATTTGAATAACATGTTTATAAATAATAATTTAAAGGACACTTTATAATTTAAAGATTTAAATTATATATTTTTTATTGAAAATTGTCACAAAAAACCCTTCATAGCACAACAAACTGCAACCTATGTTAAACCTATTTAAATAGACAACAAATGAGTGAAGCCACTTAGCTTCCTGCAGAGCGGAATGTGGCACAGAAGGTTATACCAGTGTGGTGCACTTTAATGTGAAGATCGTTTAACCCATTTAACCCCTAACTGCTCAATTGTATGTCTCTTTGGATAAAAGCCTACAATGACTAAATTTGTAAATGCCAACATTGCACATGCATATATGAATCCCTGGCTGACGGGCAACATCTCTCCTGTATCACTTTATATGGGGAACAGAAAGTGGATGCAAGAGATTCGGGGAAATGGGGTCTGCTACACACTTGCTTTGACAGTATCCCCCGCCATTCTAGAAACACCACCTGGCATTGCTCTAGACCACCGGTGGCCAACCTTATCTGCAAAGGGCCAGTGTGTATGCAGGGTTTTGGGATAACCTGTAGGTCAACTGTTCAAACCCAGGTGTGATGATTCTTCAGCCAATCCAACCTCTTATTAGTAATCTAATTAGGGAGTTGCAGCGAAAACCCGCATACACACTGGCTCTTTGCGAATAAGATGTGCCACCCCTGTTCTAGACTGATTGAAATCCCTGATGGGCCTTTTGTCAAGAATGACCCTTCCCAGTCAACCAGGTACTGAAAACCCTTTCCTCACCATCTGACACCAAGGTGCCTCCTCACAGTGAACACTTCAGCACCATTGATGATGGGTGGAAGAAGGAAAGTTGCTACTGGGGACAAGTGGCTGTAGATGTCTGACTTGATCTTGGTCACATACAAGGTGGGGTGTATGTACCTTATTGATGGTGGCAGGTACAGGTGACAGATTGCTACAGGGCTTACTACCTTGGTGATGGGAAGGGGACCAATTAACCCAGGTGCTAGTTTTAGACTCGATCTTCCTAGGCAGGGTCTTGGTTGACAACCATACTCATTGCCTCAGATGGTAAGGAGGGTTTTGGCATTGGTGCTAGTTGATCTTCAGTATCATCTGATCCTACTCCCTAGTTAATGGTCTTATGGCCATCTCCCAGGTTTGATGGTACCATTGGAGAAAGTGGGCTACAGACAGGACACTGGATGTCTTTTCCTGCATCTAGAACAGAAGTTGTTGGTAACTCGGCAACACTGGAAGGGGGCTACCCATGGAGGTTGAGGTTAGGCAGTTGTGAGCATACTTCACCCAGGCTAGTATCTCGCTCCAAGAACTTGGATGCTACACAATGCAACTGCGATTCACAAGATAAAAAAGGGTTTATTAAATAAAACTGAACACACTGGGGCAAACTACAAAATCATAGGCACACAAGGGGCCAAAACTAAACAAAAATTAAACACAGTTAACTGAACCATAAAAGACCTACAAAGGGAACCAGAGACAATAACTCAGAAAATAAGCAGTACATCTATCAGAGAACCACATACAATGACTACCTAAAGAACAAAGCAGATGCAGGCACTTAAATGGAAACAGGTAATTGACTACAGAGAGAGCAGACGTGGAACATGACAATTAGCCAATCAACCAAGACAGATCATCAGGCAACAGGTGGGGCAAGTTACAGGAACAAGCACAGGACTAGGCATTTCTGACAGACACTGAAACTGGAAACCACTAACCGCACTGGGAATACTACATTAGGATAACATGGAACTAAAATACAAACAGGACTGGAAATGAACAGAACAAAAACAAAGTAAAAAAAAAAAAAAAGCTCTAGGGAAACAAAAACAAATAAACCGGCTTAATACCCATGATCCTTGCAAAATAAGTGCCAGGACCAGGAGATGAATTACGGACCACAGTCTAACACAGGGGTGGGCAATCTTATCTGCAAAGAGCTGGTATGTGTGAGTTTTCCCTGCAACTCTCTAATTCATGTCTTGTTGTGTGCATGGGACAGTGAGAAACACAATTTCGATTCATTGTATGTCTAGTACATGTGAAGGAACTGACAATAAAGCTGACTTTGACTTTGATTAGATTACTAATTTCAGGATTGATTGGCTGAAGAGTCCTCACAGCTTGGTTTGAACAGCTGACCTAAAGGTTATTCCAGAAACCTACACACCTGCCCTTTGTGGATATGATTGCCCACCTCTGGTCTAACACCATGCTATGTGCTAACCCATACAGGCAGACCTGGGGCCTGTACTACGAAGCGGGGTTACTGGCTTATCGGGGTAACTTGTTGGATTTAAGGTAGTCTGGCCAAAATGTAACTGGGGTGAAAGACCCCTCCCCAACTCCACCTTATTTTTGCCAGCAGATTTTCCTTACTTCCTTATACCACACCCTTTAGGACCTCCATTGCCATGACGCAGAAGAGAGCCATCACAATTTTACTAGATGCAGAACTTCATTTGGGGATTTACAGCTCATTCCTGGACTCTCATCAGCACTCCCCCCCCCGGGACAACTTTCCACCCACCAGGCATGTAAAAGCAAGCACACATGTCTTAATTTCAACCACCACACAGGTCTTCCACAACAACCAGTAGACACCCCACTAAGCACCACAAACCATCTAAACACTAGGTGACCTTAAGGTGCTAGCGGAAGGGTATTTCTCCTTGGGGGAGTAATCAGAGGAGACCCACAGACTAGATATTTTTAAAAAAGGAAAGTCAGTCCAGGCCACAGCTACCCAGCATGACCCCCAAAAATAATAAATCAAAATAAACCTAGAATCCTCATCCAGTGGCCACCCCAGGCAGCGTCTACATGGTCCTGGCTACTCCTAGGGCCTCCCCTCAGTCACTCAATATCCAGACCCCGATTGCACGGTGTGGTGTCATCCTGCTCAATGTCAGTACCTCAGCTTCCACGGATGAGCCTTCAATGCCATTAGCTCCATTGCTCTGCCCTGCTCCACGTCCTCCGGCTCCAGCCCGTCCTCCTAGGTCTCAATGGTGTGCGAAAGCAGAAGGTGGCTCAGAATTCCCCCAGCCCTGCAACTCAACCTAATAAGCTATGCCAGATACACTCAGTCAAGCTTAGCCAATTCCCTTTAAGTGGGCTTGGGGGTACTGAACATTCCGGCCATCTCTCCTTCTCCAACGTTGTCCTTCTTGCCAGCCCCCCACCTGAGCCTCCTTCACCGCTGTCCACACTGATGAATGAGCACAGAGCATCCGGATCTTGTCCTCCATATCCACGCTGTGTTTCCTCCTGGCAACCGTCTCCCTTGAGCCTCTGTGAGGCAGTGGCATCCCAACACACATGTACAAACAAGCACCAAAAGGGTACCACTCTGGAGTAGCAATATCTGGCCTTTGCTACTTGGAAACCTGGCGCCAGGTGCACTCGCCTTTCAGTCCAGCGTACTCACCACCCAGTGCAGAATGGCCAACCAATAGAGCACAAAAACAGCATCTCTGTCACCAGTTTCCCCTCCCTACCAAACACTGGCAGCCATCTTAAATACTCTAGAGCCTGCACCTTCCCCTATCCATCACTATGCCCCAACCAATCACGACCAGGGGCATGCTGCAAGGTCCTGCATAGCTATCCATGACACTGCCTGGGTAAAATAAAAAACACACACCACCCACAAGACAAAAAAACCCAAAATAACAAACTCCCCCTCCTCCAAATGCCATGAGGACACGACAGTAATATGTTCCAGGGTTGTCCCTGGGAGCAGGACATTGCTGCAGTTTTGTTTTTATTGTTTTTGTCATGGATTTAACGACGACATACCCTGGGGATCTTCGGCATGCTTTGGCTTGTCCAACGCTGATCAGAGTCAGTGTGATGAGCAGTCCAGCATGGACCAGCGGTATTTGGACTCTTTTAGACCATGGGATCACTTGGGATTTGTCTTCTTTAAGTCGGATAGCATGTTACTGGCCCAAAGTTTCTTTTAGATGTTTTGTATTAATTTGCTTTGTAATTAATGCTTTAGTTGGATAACTGTTTCCTGGTTTTCTTGAGTTATTCTGTTTCATGTAGTTTTGTATGTAATTTCATTTTGTCAATTGTTTTTCTTTACATGATTTGCCCTGAGACCAGGGCCTTTGATGTGGGTTTAAATTTATTTGTATGTGCCTCAGATGGCACACAAGGTGATGGAGACTGAATGTGATCTTTATCCTCTGTTGAATTTATATTTCAGGTGTAGTGGCCTAGAGCCACCTGAGTTGAGTCTTCTTTTGCTGGTGGTGGTGGTCTTCACTTTGTGTTTGTGCATGGCGTAAGATCACCTGACGTAGGTACACTGTGAATGAGCGTATGTGAGCATCAGTCCAATTAGCCACTCAGAGATCCAGTCTGGGGAAGTCTCTCCTGTCTCATGATTGGTGGATGTTATGTTTTGGGCCCTTCGTTTGAGTGAATAATTTCTGAGGTATAACGATTCTGTCTGGAATTCAATATAGTCTCAGTTCGAGTTACGTCTCTGTCCTCCTTCAGTTAATCAAACCTGTGTACTTGTGCACTATCGAGTTAATGTGAATATATCCCCGGGTGTAAGGACTGGGGTGGCATAGTCAGCAGTTGGTTGTATTCTGGGTCTTGGTGGATGATTCCACCACAATCTGGCATAGTCGGCATGATTACTGAACCAAGGGCAGAGACGTGGTTTTGGGCATTTTTGTTTTTGTTTGTGCAGAAAACTTTTATAGGTGTGTGTATGGGAGAGACAAAACAGCAGCATGTTAGAGATTAGTAAGCTCTGAGGAATTGGTCTCTTCTTCTGGGTGAGGGCTTGCCCTTGTTTTCCTTCCACAGTATGGGATATAGGTTCTGGGGGTAATTTACCTCCTTCTGATATTGAGGGGTAGGTACAGTCACTGTGAGACCTGGTAGCACAGCTTGAGGCTGAGAATGAGGTGTTGCTGCATGAGTGGGCCTTGGATAGGTTTAGATAGATAGCAGTTTGGTGCCCATAGTACATAGTTGGTCTACGTGAATTACCACGTGTTTAGTGGACAGTCTGGGTTAAGTATTCAGGAGTGGGTGGAAGAGTTGCAAGCCTACATCCGGGCCCATAATTTGACCCATATGGACCAAGCCCTTTTCATGATGGATCATTTAGAAAGGGATGCTAGGGAGGCGATCAGATACCAGCCGGCTGGGGATAGAGATAACCTGGAAAGAATTATCGCTAATCTGCAGAAGTTGTATGGGTACTCACAGTCCTTCGTAACTCTGCAAGGGGCATTCTTCTCTAGGCAACAGCAGGAGGAGGAGGGCTTGCAAGAGTTTTCTTTAGCTCTCCTGGGTCTTATGGAGAAGGCCATTCAAGTGGCACCAGGCATTGTGCCTAATGCTACACGATCAGTCTGTGGAGCATGTGAGGAACGGTGTGCTGCGCTGAGAGTTAAAAAAAGTTCAGACGACACCAGCCGACTCCTACCCTGTTAGACCCTCTGCAGAGCGATCAATGAATCCGCTTCTTGTTATATTTAAACCATCCATTTTCTATAACCGCGTATCCAGTACGGGCTGACGATCTACCTGTTTGCAATACTGCAGTAGCTGCTTAAAACATTTCAACATTTGTAATATAATATAACCAGATGGGAGGGAAAGGGTATGCCTCATTTCCATCTGATAATGGAATTCAGTATCAGGTGTGCAGTGTGCCAGTTATACGTAACCCCAGTATGCTACCAACATCAGAATTAGGGGAGCTTATAGAGCTACTGAAGCAGCAACAAGAACAGATCAAGTATTTGACTGTGGGTTTGGCTGCCTTGCAGGGTCAAGGTGGTTGTGCATCTTGGATGAGCTCAGTTATTTGCTGTAGGTGTCAGCAGACTGGCCACTATGCAAGGGAGTTTGAATGGGAAAGAGTTCCCGTTGATACTGCCCCCATGGCTAGGGAGGTTATATAAGGGCTGCTAGGCTACCATACAATGAGTGCCTGCTGCACAGCCAAGTCACAATGCAGTAGGAGTGTGTGAGAGCTCAGGGGCTACCAATATAGAGGGAAGTCTCGTGCCAATCCTACAATTTGTTGTAGCTTCATGTGGCTGATTATTCTGTATGTAGATTACCTGGAGCTGGATGTCAAGCTATATGGTGAGGTCATCCCCCGTTGTAGGGTGTTAGCCATTAAGGACCCCCTAGGTGATTCATCCTCCCAGGTCCTTGGTGTGTTAGAGACGAATATAATTAGTTAGTGCTACCAGGAACTGTTTGGGGATTATGGGCCTGATTTGTTTGGTCAGCCAGCAGTATCAGGGTTCCATAGTCAGGTGGTGCAGACATTGTAGCAGTGCCATGAGGCATCCACTCGGTCTGCCCATCCTCAGTCAGGTAAGGTACAGGTAGGGAGGAGAAGGTGCCTGTCGTATTCCTGGAGGCACCGTGAAGTTGGTCATTGCAGTATGCTTAGCCCAGTTTACCGATCGATTGGTGCTTTATGAACCCCCCCATGCCAGTTAATCGGCTTGGTTGTTGGCTTCTGTTTCTTTGGTGCAGGTTTCTAGGAGCACAGTATATGTCCTTGTTGTACATGTGGGAATTACAGATGTTCTGTTTTTCCCACGTAGTTATCTTGGCAGGGTGAGCAGTTGTTATGTAGACTGCTTCTGTGTCTGTGCCTGTTCGTATTGACCTGTTGGAGTTGCCAGGGTTTTCAGAGAAAGAGCAGGGTCTTGTTGTGTCATTATGAGTCTGTTTTTTCCATGCATGATGGGGACTTGGGGTGCACTAATTTAGTTGCACACAGCATCCATTTGGTGAATGAGGTCCCTATAAGGCAGCGGTATTGACGCATCCCACCTTCCGATTATGAGGCTGTTAAGACATTCATCAGCCATTGGATGCAGAGGTTATACGGGAGAATAATAGCCTGTATGCCTCCCTGATTGTGCTGGTTAAAAAGACGGACGGTAGTCTGCAATTCTGTGTGGATTACCACCTCCTTAACGCAAATATGTGTGAGGATGCTTTTCCTCTTGCTCAGATTGAGGAATCTTTGGATGCCTTGATGGGATCCTGGCAGTTTTCCGTCTTAGATATAGCCAGTGGCTACAATCAGGTGCCAGTGGCAGAGGGTGACAGGGCAAAGACTGTGTTCTGCATTCCGTTTAGTCTATTTGAGTAGAACCGGATGCCTTTTGGTCTGTGTAACGCACCAAAAACCTTTCAGCGCTTAATGGAGCGATTGACTGGCGACAATGCCAGTCAACACTGGAGGATACTGTTAGTGTATCTACATGATTGTAGCAGGAGGGGCAGGCACAAGATTCTGGATGTGTGGAGTTCGAAGCTGTGTAAGGTGCTGAGGGTATATATATATAAAATAGCCCCAGTGGAGCATTCTACCATAGATTGGGGTTGGTCCAATGGAGCCTTTTGAAAGCTTGGGTACCCACGCAAACTATGATAGGTATCCCAGGTAGGCCCCTCTGGAGGAACTGACACCACCTCAGACACCTCAGAAGAGGAACTTGGGGAAGGGGTGTGGTGGTGTAGTGTGTGTGGGTTGGTGGTCGAGCCCTACTTAGCTACCCTGGAGTCAGTACAAGAGGTTGTAGTGGGGTCTTCTACCGTAACTACTAATTCATCAGGAGTATACAGAGTCGGCCCCTCCATGCAGTCTGGACCTGCTACTGAGTCATGTCCTGATGAGGTGGTGGCATGGAGGACCACTCGGGCCACAGCTGGGTGAAATTTTAATATTCATCATTTGCCCCAACCTGTAAGGCACCCAGTAAGTGATCCGATTGGCTAGTCGGCAGCTACCTCAGATTCTGTAGTGAGGTTATTTCGGCCATGGAGTTAGGTGACTTAGTAGCTAATTATGTCCATTGTCTAGGCAATGATGCAAAAGGTGGGGGATAGAATGTAGTGGCGTGAGCAGTTGGATTTTTCTCACGCCCTTTTGGTCAATAACAGTTCTGGGGGGCGGTGCTTGGCTGTCTATAAAGTGAGTACCTAGGAAGGAATGGCATCTGAAATGTTGGGAACTTTGGCAGCGAGTCGAAGTTAGGCAGCAGTGCTGCATGATTTGTGGTTTACATACTGCTTTAGTAGAATCGAGCATTTTGCATCGGGTCTGATGGCTGCACCTAAGGTGCAGGCACACCCCCCAGTCCCTGTTCCCGTGTCTCCTACTCCTGTTCCCACTACAGTCCCTGAGATTTTATTGCTCATTCCCAAGGAAGAGGAAGACTTTGAGTGGGATCCCTTGGGGACCACCCTAACACCAGCCCCAAGGACCACTCCCAGAGCAACACCTCGACGTCCACCCCATCTCAGATCCCTGCCAGGTCCCCATCTCTCAGTATCCCACAGAGGGAGAAGCCACTTCTGCCGGGGCCGGGTCCCACCCAACCTGCCCCCGTAGTCACCTGTGGGTCCTCTTACTCCTGCTTGTTGGTTGCCTGCGGGCCCCCTTCTCCCAATTGTCACTCACCTGTGGTCCCTCCTGTGATGGCTCGTCGCTCGCCTGCGGTCTCTCCTGCGACGGCTTGTCGCTCGCCTGCACCTCCGCTGACTATTGCTGTACTGCTGGCCTGCTGTAGGTCCAGCTCCCTCCACACCTCCTCCGGCAGTCCCTCCTGCTCCCTCCTCGCCTCCTCCGGCTCCTACCACTTAGTTGCATGGGGTCCTTACTGCTCCTGCCTCATGGTCACAGGGAGTCCCTTCGACTCCCTGGCTCCCCCCGCCTTTCGCATTCCTGGTTTCGTTTTCCTTGTCGGTGTGCCCCCTGTGTTTGCTCCTCGTCTGTCTGTTCCACCTTTGTTCCCTCCCGGCCCCTTCACTCCCCCAGTTTTGGTTTGGTTCCTCCTGAAGACAAATCGCTGAACTGCTCCCCACACTGACTCTGTCTTGCAAACCCAGTATGCTGATACTGAGTAGCTGCCATATATAAAAATTGGTGCCTGTTCCTTCATTTGGTATTCCACAGTAACTTGCAATATTGAGTCATAAGGGTTGCAGCACTAAACAGAACACAGACTGCCACATATTCTTGGATATCTTCCTTAGTGGGCCACCCAAACTGCTGCAGGATTAGGGAGGTTGTTTTCATGAACCACAGGGGCACACTGCCAGCAAAACCTATCCAGGGGAATGTACCCTTGACCTCTTGGTATATGTTTCCAATCACAATGAACTAGTTAATCAATCAATCAATCAATCAATCAGGTAACACACCAAGATCAACTGGTGGGTTGGGAATCCCTGGCATATAGGCTTCATAATGCTGGGGTTGTGCAAGAATGAATGGTCCTGGTTGGTTCCTGAACTTCCCAGTGGTCAGCTTGTGCTTAGTGGCAGACCATGTTAGAGACAATGGTCCTCTCAGGACTGGCTCACTGGAAAAATTCCTGAACTTCCCAATGGTCAGTCTGTGCTTAGTGGCAGGCCAGGTGGGAGTCTTGTCCCCTTTGCAGGACTGTAGACGAGAGGCTGTCAAGGACAAACAGACAGTTATCGGGGTAGGGAGAACAGGTGGGGTTACTCTTATTGGCCTTCTTGATTGGCTCATCAAGGTCCTATAACAGGAAGGCGATCATCATTGTGGCTGGCAGCATGGGCTCAACTCAGAACTGTCGGAATACAGTATCAAGTTTGAAGGTTCCAACACTCAAAAATAGGAAAGGTGTCTGAGCTCTCTACAGTTAATGGTACTTTTACAGAGCAAGCTTGACCACTAGAAATTCTCGGTTACTGACCTTGTAATTTTGTTTGGTGGGGCTGAGACGAAGAAAGAAGGCACAGAGTGAACCTGCCCATCCTTGAATGAGTGCTGGGACAATCTTTGAAGCATCCACCTCAATAACTATCTGTTGCATGTGATCAGGGGCTTTCAGGGCTAAAATGAGCCTTGTTATCAGGTGGATAAAGGCTCAATCCATGGCCTGGTTCCACTGGAAAGGTAGCTTTGCTGAGGTAGGTGTGGTGAGAGGTGCTGGGTCTATACTGTATTTATGTATAAAGTGGTGATAGAAGTTTGCAATTCTGAGGAATTATTGGAGATCCCAACTGGTTGTGGGAATAGGCCATTCTTCTTTTCCGTGTCCATCCCCAATCTGGCAGAGGGAATCTTTGAACCTTTGAACAACGTAGACTCATGAAACTCATACTTTTCAGCTTTGACAAAAAAGGAATTCTCGAGGAGATGAAGGATGTCCTTCACAAGGGTCTGGAGAGCGGGGGCATTTGTGAGCAGAAAATACATCGAAAGACAATCGTAATGGCTGGAATGTGAGTTGAAGGTGACCCTCTACTAGTTGCCCCCTTGGATTAGGACCAGGTGATAAGAATTGTGACGGTCTTACTTGGTGAAGTACCAAGGTTCCTGCAACAACTCAAAGGCAGAGAGCATCAGAGGCAAAAGGGTATCGGTTTTTGACAACTATTTAATTCAGGCCCAGGTAACCGATTTAGGGCCAGAGAAACCCATACTTTTTCCCAACAAAGGCAAAATAAAGATGGATGGATTTGGCCAACAGAAAGAGACTCTTGTATATACTTCTCCATCACCTGCCTGATGGGTTGTGACAAGCAGAGCAGGTGGTGTGATGCCAGGCAGCATGTTTCAGTCTTGTTGTAAAGAATTAATTCTCTAAAAAATAAATTTACATATTCAAAATAGATTAAAATCATTGAATTCAAGCCTTATTCATGAACAGATTAATTATTTCTGACGGTATTGCTCTAAAAAGATACCCATTTATCCATAATGACATGTTCTCAGAATTCAAAATGAACAAAACAATAAGCAAAATATACTGGTGAACAGTTTGGTTTGGTTTAATCAATGCATTTCTCTTAAAGTTATTTTAATTCTATTGATGCTGCTGGTTTTAAAATTATTACTAGCTTTTCTTTAACAAAAATATTTTGTCATCCTTGCAAGTTTAGCAGTAAACTTCTTATTAAAAGGGACAGAAATGCAGCCGAGTAGCCTCTACCACATGGTGGCAGCAAAACATCACACTGCAAAATTGCAACTCCTTTTTCTTTTACTCTTCTCTGGCTGTACACGTTAATAGTTTGGAACTTACACTGAGTAATGCTTAAAATTACTGTAGGCCTATGCCAATGATAATAATCAGTCATTTTTCTGATAACTTTGTATATACGAATAAAGAATATGGGTTAGATCCGTTCTTCGATCTTTCGCTGAGACACAAGGGGTCGCTGTTATACCATGGCTTATGTAATGCTTATGTTCGCTTTCCGAATTGTGTTTTACTGTATGTATATATAGATATTTGCTTTTAGTCGACAGGGAAGTAGATCTAATAGCTTTTTATTCATAATGTTTCCAATAAAAAATAACCCGTACCCCAACAACTCATCATAATACGGTATTAACGTGTGCGCTAATTTTCCTTTACTTTAAGTCACAAAACCACAGAGGATCTGTGAGTGACCGCTGAAGAATCATTAAGCTCTTTAACTGAATGCTTTTGAGAAAAATGTGCCGTGATTATATAATTTGTATGCAAAAAGTAGCTATATACACGTTGTCAATCTACGCCAAGGCGTCTATGACCACCGGTTTTATGGACCATTTACTTACACTTTTTCGCGCTTAACTGATACATGCAATGCAACATGAAGTACTTTACGATTGTCAGTAAGCTTATGTGTCAAAATATATGAAAAAAAAGTATATTCAAGCAATATAATCTAGAGGTATTTGAACGTATGAAAAATAATGAACGTTGACGTCCAATTAATACAATGATTACTGTGCAGTCAATTTTAAACCAATGAACACGTTTTTGGCTGTAATAGTGATCTTTGAAAAAAAAACTCAAATGATCATTTTAATGTCGACTCTTTGCTTAGTCAATGACATCGGTTAAAAAAAAAATCTACCACGCCTAGCAGTCACTGTTAAGACAAGACACAAAAGAATCCCCGAAGGCGATGTTTGAAATGATTTTATCAAATCAATCTCTTTCACCCACTGCCCAAATGGATTCTGCATCAAAATACACGTGCGGTAATGGGTGGCCCTTGAAAATCCTTGGTAACTGGATCAATGTAAATTTTGATATATAGATAGTTTTTGGCCTAAATGTTTGTGTTTACTTTAGAACTGAAAACAAACCTTTGGCGTATTTTATCTGATGTTCAGTGTTTATAACTTTATGTATTTGTAATATTACGCAATCATTTTACGTTCGGTTAAGTGAAATGCTTTACATATATTTACGTGCAAGTTTCCACTTGATTCCGCTGGTGATCAGTGATGGTACGAGCTGTTCGAGTTTATTCCTGATATAAAACAAATCATTTCTTCAAAAAAATTGTCTAGGTTAAACTTACTGACCGAATGCAAACCTCCGCAGAATATCTACTGTGGAAATTGTTCAAACGAGCCGTCAAATATACAGGTAAGTGGTAAACGCAAACATTTCATATTTCCACTAAGTTTTGCTCAAGAAATGTCGGTGTGTGGACGCTCTGAGGAGGGGAGGAGAGACGAGAAGAGTTCTGTTTTGCCTTTGGGGCAAATTCGAAAAAAAGGTTCTCTTGAGCCAATAGGGACAGAGAATCCACCCCATTGCTCTATAATTAAGAGTTTAACTGGGTTGGGTGCTGCGATAGTGTGTGCAGTACTGCCGAGAGAATTCGACGAGAAGAGATTCTCTAAGGATTTGTACTACACTCCGCCTGCATATACTTTTATTTATCTTTCACACGATTTTCACGGCGACTTGGACGTTCTGCTTCCAGGGGAGGTGACGCATAATGAGCGGACCAACTTTTGAGAAGAAGATCACCAGCATTTTAACAGATCTTCCAGGTTCTATGAGCTGCCATCCAGCATCCAAAGATTCTCCAACGCTGCCCGAGTCCTCGGCGACAGACATGGGTTACTACAATGGACAAACAACACACAGCCAACACGAGTATTACCAGACTCAGTCGTATTCGCAGCCTATGAACCCATACTATCACCAATTCAATCTAAACGGAATGGGGGGTGCAGGAGCGTACCCCACCAAATCCGAATACCCTTACTCGAATTCCTACCGGCAATACGGACACTATAACCGGGAGCTGCAAACGCCGCCACAGGATATAGGTAAGATACAAAGCCTCGGATGCCGTAGCCGTATGAACTTCTCTGAAATTTCTACTCCATGATTAAAAATCTATATACTTATTTCTGCAGAGCGATCAATGAATCCGCTTCTTGTTATATTCAAACCATCCATTTTCTATAACCGCGTATCCAGTACGGGCTGACGATCTACCTGTTTGCAATACTGCAGTAGCTGCTTAAAACATTTCAACATTTGTAATATAATATAACCAAGTATAAAGCGAGTATGCGTGACTCTTTCACCAACAGCATGTATTAAATTGATTTCGGCGCTTTTTTACAATTAGTCATGGGTAAACTTAAATCATTGTCTGAATTAGCCAAAAAAATGTGTCAGGTCACGACTTGGTTGATTCAAAGTAAGAAATGCATATTACTTAAGTTCCTTTACATTATTTACCGTGGCTAAGAACATAATTTCTGTTAAGCCTTCTGCTACGGAAAATACGGCTTCTATGAAGGATTCAGACATACCAGTACCGTAAGGCACTGGAGACATCACCGAAGATAAATATTTTATAACTTGCGGTGGATCTTCTCATTTGAGATTTTATTTTCAATATTTGCGTCGGAATAACCCTGAAATGCAGTTACATTTATTTCATTTGTTTGCTTCTGACAGAAAAAAAATGCAAACCACATACGAACAATCTCAGAGGTATCTTGATTATATGAGACTACTTGATACTGTTATTTACAGCAGACATAATAAAATTTATTATAGGCCAAATATTTCCAGTTGCTCACTGCTGCGTAATTAACCGAAAAATGTCTATAAAGCTGCAGCCGTAGTTGGTTAAATGACAAAGAAGGCTTCTCGTTCAGGTATGCATAACATTAAGCCGTCCTTCTGAATTTTTAAGAATGAGATTTTATATTCTACTACTATGAAATCGCAAACAGGCAGAGTAATACACTGAGCATGATCGCACTCTGCTATTATATTTGCGGTTACGTGGAGTCAGGTATAAACTTTGCAGTGATCTCAGGTTTCATCTGCGGTAAATTTTATAGTATGTTCTGATACGTGCTGTAACAAAAATCGTTATTTAATTATTATGGTTTCAGTGTCATGTGGTTTTGCTAAAGCCTCTTCTAATTATTATGCTAAAAACAGGCCAAAAATGATCGATTACGACTGCACCCCGAAGCATTCATGATACGTAAAATTAACGCAATCGCCGAATGTCCGTCGTGCATTTTAGTTTTTAAAGCTTATCTTCAATGCAAAAATGCACGACGCCTATTTGATTTTCATAAACACAACCGAAAACTACAGATAAAACTGCATCGGCGATGACAACAACAACGATAGCATACATAGAACAATCTTCAAAAGGTACTTTACATATCAGTTCAGTACTAGATAAATATCCGATAAATGTTAACGTTAAATATATGCATGTGTGCCTGCTTAGGCACATAAAATAGACTAATGGCTAAAAACCAGCATGCACCCATACGAAACATGCGTATATATTTAAGCACTCTAATGTCAGATATTTTTTCAGTCAAAGAAGAACCTGAGCCCGAGGTCCGAATGGTCAACGGAAAACCGAAGAAGATCCGTAAGCCTCGCACCATTTACTCCAGCTACCAACTTGCGGCTCTCCAGCGAAGGTTTCAAAAGGCGCAATACCTCGCGCTACCCGAGAGAGCGGAGCTCGCGGCTCAGCTGGGACTGACTCAGACTCAGGTAAACTCAGACGTTAGCAGGTCTAAGTGACGCTAAAAATGCTATAGTTTAATAAAAAATGCCATTCAAGCCACTTAAACTCCGCAAGTAATCTCACGGAAATTCGCAGAAATTGAATTTCATGGGTTCAACGAATGCACGCCAAATATGTGTCTTGTGCATTTATTGAATGAATTATAAGGAAAAGGTGTGTTTAATTTTTATTTAATGTTTTGCAACTTTCTAGTTGGCGGTTTCAACCGCCAATATTCTTTCAAGAATACGCCTACTTGGACTTGAAGCAATTTCACCTAGGCTAGCTGTATACTGTAACTGACCCGTAGTTTATTGAAGCCTAACAAAAATAGACTCCGCAATTAATTAATTTGATTTTAAATTATACTTAATACTTAAAATGATAGTTGTACTTATGTGTGTGGGATGCCTTTTTGTTATAGGCCTACTAACACATACAAAACAGCAATATATAAACCATTCTTACATTAGGCTATACAATTTATTAAAAATAAACGCGTCTTTGTCTCTCCCTCAGTTACTAAAATTAAGATAAACAAGAAGGAAGACGACAAGCTTTAGAGTAATAGCTGTTTAAAACAAGACCACAATCTGCACTGTGCATTGATTTAAGCAACACTGTCAACAATCTGTCACATCGCCTTATTAATGTGAAGTAACTGGTAATTGCTGTTTTATACTAATCGTAATGGTTTATGCTTCAGAGGCTTGCTTTCATCCCTCTGGGTATGACGCAGAAGCGTTTTACCGTATTGAATACAAATTCGAATGACGTGATCGGGGTTAAATTAAATAGCCGACTAAGCTGAAATTCGTGAACATGTATAACAATTTGAGTATTAAACATAAGCATGGATTTATAAGTCAACGATATGTATTTTGTTTCTTCTCTTCATCGACAGGTCAAAATCTGGTTTCAGAATCGGCGGTCCAAGTTCAAGAAGCTTTACAAAAACGGAGAGGTTCCGCTTGAGCACAGCCCCAATGCCAGTGACTCTATGGCCTGTAACTCGCCACCATCGCCGGCTGTTTGGGACAGTAACTCTCACACCAACCCTACCAGCAGGGGACCGCTTGCCCAGCCTCCGCTCAGCTCATCACCCTCTTATTTGGAAGATTACAGCAATCATTGGTATCAGCAAGGATCGCATTTACAGCACCCGGGTTCTGTTCATCATACGCCACCGCCGCAGAGCGTTGGTGCCGTGTATTAATATGGACTGGTGTGTTCTCTGAAAAGCGAAAGACTTTTAAATGCAACTGAGTTTATCAATACACGTAGTCCAAAATAAGCTGACACCGGGGGTACCCATAGTGCAAGAGTTTATTATTATTATTATTATTATTATTATTATTATTATTATTATTATGTGCCCTTGCTTTTAATTGAACGCTTGAAAATCAAATGTCAGGGAAACCCATCACTGTATTATTTAACAATCTAAACATCAATCTGTATTCCAGAGCACATAACATGCGTATATTCAATTCACTTTCTCACTTGTAACATTTTAAAAAGGTATGGAGTGGGTTTTAAATTATTAATGATGTTTTATGTTTCGCTGTTTATTTTTTTCCTTCTAAAGAAGGCGCATTTTGTTTAAAACCCAAACAATAAATTTGACCTACATTTAAGCCGTAAATGTGCATTAGATTCATGACATGCTTTAAAGACTCAGGTTGTTATTTATATATTTTGTACAATAAAATGTCTAAAACTGTACATAGGTCTTTGTTTATATACATATATAAAAATAGAACCACTAAACCATAATTCAGTTTGAAATACAAGACCGCACTGTGGTGCCGAAAATTTTAAAAAGTCATTTAATTATTACATGTAACTATTGTTATTGTTATTGTTATTCTATGAGAATAAATAAAATGATTTAGAATTTAACCCTATGCATATTTAAACATATTCAAAATTTGCTTGTTTTTCAAATCATTTGGACCACCGTACTGAAGCTGTTTCCCCGTTTCACCATTGACACTCAGTAACGTCACCGCTTTCATTTTTAAGTACTTAAAATATAAAGCATGAAATATTTTAAGTCATATACGGCTCACATAATCAACTTTGATTGCATTAACGCACACATTAGGAGTACATGAGAACTTTAACATATTTATTCCATCGCAATTGTTTCCAGCATCTTCTAGGTGCCCAATTGCTATGTTTTCCTTTAATTAATCAACGAAATTTTGGCCCCAAGGAGCAGGACAGGCTGTGCCGAATAATGCAACTTGTAATATGAATTTAAGACAATTACAAATAATGCCTAGATCCAAGAGCCGGCTTTAACTCTGCGTGATGTAATGAAAGAGTTAAGTCTGGGCAAGAAGCTTGCCTGTAGTCCTCTCAGCCCGCCTGAGCAGTAAGAACCAAACCCAGTATGGTTTTAGGGCTGCGTGCAAAGAAGCTGTAGGAGGCGACAGGCAAGCAGACATGCTGGAGTCACCGGATTTTATTAGTATTCTGTTGCCAGATAAAAAGAAAGAATACAGCAGAGAGAAAAAGAGAGGGAGAGGGAGCGGAGTAGAGATAAACAGACTGAGAGGAGAGAAAAGACTGCTTGGGCAGTTCTTTAGCCCCGGGACACGTGCATGCTGCAAGTACACATACCAAAACAAGAGCACGAAGACTGCAGGGGTTAGGGGCAAGAGAAAATGGTGCAATTCTCAAGCTGAGAGTCAAGTCATTTAACCATTTCTGTGCCGAGTCCGTTCGGATTCTGGATTGCCCTCTGGGGAGGTGGGGTCTTTATATGTGAGCCGTGTAAGTACAATGGAAATTGAACACTGAGAACAGGACCGGTGAACGGGAATATAACCAGTGAATTGCCTTTTGTCACATTGTCTGGCTTTGAAACATAAATACTTTCCACAATTTATTTCCAGCATGAATAGACGTGTGTGTACTGTATACCCCTTTTAGTGAGAATGACAAGCCTAACTAATTCAGTCCCGTAAAGCCCGTGTTACCAACTGTCAGGCATGCTTCATTGACCCCTTTAGAAGAACAACAGCGCAGCATATGTCTGCCGCTGGTCAGCACAACCAAAGGCAATTACTTTACATGTATACGGATGGACATACGTTCCCAAAGACATCTTGGGATTTTTTTAACGTCACCTGCAATCAAAGCAAATGAGACCGCCTGCAGGGCTGGGAAACAAAGTTTCTCAGTAACCTTGACTGGTTTCAGTACTCAAAGTATGACTTTCCTGCTATTCGTACAATCCCCCTCCTTCCAGAGTGTAAGGGATCCCTCACCGATAGTTCTTAAATAATTCTTAAGTTACTTAAAGCTCTTCCTTCTTTTCCGACATCTTAGGCAATACTAATGTTATTCCGTAACACCTTGCAGTATTTCAACTGAATATTTTTTCCGGATACTGACTTCGGAAACAGCAAAAACACAATAGATAAATGTATATAAAGTATCGAGTATTTACAAAAAAAAGCAGTTAATTGGCACATCCTGCTTCAGACCTGTGGTCACAGCTCAGCTTGTCTTGTTCGATACATGTATACGCCTCCGATCGTGAGTTTTCACTTAAAGTTGTCTCTTGTTTTTGTTGGGCGTACTGCGATCAGACCCGCATCGCGAGGCAAGTTTGGATGCTCAGTTGCGTCCAAAAGTTGCATCTTTTTAGCATTACATCTGACTGCTACTGGAAAATGCTGTGAGCACACGGGGCCCAGCAAGCGGCCGCATTCGATGCCCTTGTTCTCATGAAGCTGATCCTTTTCCACGTATTCAGTATAACTGAAAAATCACACATGAACGGCTAACAGCTACTCTGTCAAGATTAGATGAAATATATTAAAATCTAGAATTTTTCAAACAACCGAACCGGCAACAAATAAAAGCCAGGGCGGAGAGTCAGCGTCGAAGTCGGGCTCGTTCTGAATTGGACTCCGGTTCCGACGGTCGAAATGTTAATTAGCCTAAACATTTACGTGTACCGGCGCGGGCAGGTGCTGGGAATATCAAGGGCATGACTTTGGGTTGCGCAATGGGGGTTGAGGTCTCCACGAATTTAAGGTGGTCCAGGGGGTTGTATTGGCTGTTTTTCATTACTGGGGGGGTTACAACCCCCATCTCCCCCATAATTTTTAATTTACACGCACGGTTAGGATCATTCTGTAAGCAAGTTTACGTTTACGGACACTTCGCAAGCATAATATTACCAATTCATCATTCATATAAATATTCATAATAAATAAACACAGCTTCAGTTCTACTATTCGTGCATAATTCTATTTTTTACCTTATTCACATCTCACCTTCTTGTTTCGCATGCCTTGCATTTCAAAACTTGTGTATGTTTTATGTACAGTGTGGGAAAACATATGATGTATTTCAATTACAAGCAGCAAAGATGTTTTAATAGCTGACATTATTAAGTGAGATTGGCAATGATGCTCATATTCATGCAAAGTCTTAACGGTGACAATATTACTTTGGCTATAACTAATATGCATTCCTGTGTGTTTGGTAAATAGCATTGGTCACGTTTTCTGCCTTACATAGCATCACATTTCCTAGTTACTGCAAACATTCATATACCCCAGAGCAACAAGAACCGGTTTACTAACCGCAAAAACATAGAGACCCATTCCTATTTAGGATCCTATCTGAGGTTTTCAGTATTACTTACTAAAATTGACCTATGACCTATGCATGCATGCATCAATCCATCCATAATCTAAACGTACATCCTGGTCAGGATCGCGGGGTATAAATCGTAATACCGTTTTCAGCAAACATTCACCAACGCTTTATATTTCCCTTCGCGATAGTTCGTATTGATGAAACAGAGGGCCGCCTTTCGCGTGATTTCGCATTATGTTCGGTAGCTTCATTATTACTCGTGGAACAGTGCTTTTTTCGCAAAGAAATGTTCTTTATCAAATTAATATAATTCATTCTGGTTGAATCCTAACGCCAGTCCCTCTTTATAACTATGCTGTGTTTATCAAGTAAAACAGTCATGCAAGTATATCCTCCTGGGACCCCACCCATTCATCTATGTCCATTGTAGTAGGCATTTTGTTTTTGCATCTATCTTTTCACTGATGTAAGGAAACATATTTATTCCTGCTGTACACTAAAGGGGACATGCTGTGAAATTAAAAATAAAAATACATTTGAAAAAATCTAAATTGTAAGATGTCTTATTTCCTCCAAAGACAAATAACCTAAAATTGAAGGACACTTGTTTCCTCGCTTCACAGGAGGATATAGGCCGATCGTTTAAATTTATAACATATAGGCAAATACATGTTTTGTATGTGTGTGTGTCTTTGTGTATGTGTGTGTGTTTAATCCACATACTTCAAAATGTTTTCTCACACGAGCCGTGCTTAGCTAAGGCACTACAGCAAAAAATAGAAATTATTGGCATCGAATGTTGAGTTGACTTAGCAAAGTCAACTATTACTAGGCATATCATCTGTATTTGCCGAGATAGCCATCTATGAGGTCTGAGACAATTACAGCATATTTTGAAGTTAATTACTATCTGTCAACAGTCATGACTATTGAAGCAATAGCGCCAACGTTATAGTGGAATATACTTACACAGCTACACATTAATGCATGCTTTTGTATTGTCTTGGTGAACATAATTTCTTCAGACTTCCCCTCGAAATAACTATTTTATACCACGATCAAAAGACATTACCGCAAGCAAGTCCGCGGAAACCGCAACTGTCCTTGGTCCCATGTTTCTTATTTTAGGATTTTTTTCAACACCGGTCGTTTTTGTTTTAATTCTTATTAAGCAATTTCTCCTCATCTGTTAAACATATATAGTTCGGAAGCAAGACCATTAGGAATGAACCGCAGAAGCCATATTGTAATAAGTGTCTCGTTTAAGTCACAAGCAAACCGCTAATACACAAACCGCTAATAACAAGGTTTGTATCAGCAGATGGACCACCAACGATTAGTAATTAAGACTAGAAAAGAAAATAGTAAATAATTACAACCAATCCCAATCTGATCCTATGACCCCAATAATAATAATAATAATAATAATAATAATAATAATAATAACAGCAACAACAACAACAACATGAAAACGAATTTTGGGGCAACAAGCAAAATACATTATAGCCCAGAAGAAGGAATGTCTGTCGTGAATTAAATGATCTGGTGGCTGCGATATGTCGCATTGTGCATTTAACAATGACGACAGAGGGCGCTAAACGGTGCTTCTTACCGCAATAACTTCAAATACACAACTCCATTTTCCTTTAATTAAGAATAAATATGATCATATGAAAGTTCATTTATTTTTGACTGACTACAGTGTTAAGAGGAGGAATGTAAACTAAAAGGTAAAAGTATTTCTTCATGACTGTCAGCTGTCAATAGGTCGCTGATCATTGTGTGGTAATCTACCACATTCACTTCTGCGTTATCAAGACCTGTGGTAATGTATTGTAATTTGAGTCAAGGTGTTATTTTATTTCCGTGAGACTGACAGATTTTATTTACTACGTACTTCATATCTTAATAAATCACCACAATGCGTAGTTTACAAACAATCATTGCGAAGTTTAAATATAATTCAAATTGTAAAATGTTTCCACATACACTACATATCTTGTCGCGCAGCACAATCTAGTGCTAGTGTAGTTCAGTGAAAGGTATTTAAACATTTAATCAGGCAATCGTGAAGTACTAGATGTCATGCCCTCTTTTTGCGCACACAGCAGTAGCGCACAGAACTGGAAAAAAGTAGTGAAACCCAAGACAATATTTTAAGAAATCATAAGCAGATCATTGGCAGAGAGGCCATAAACCAGCCTGAGAATTGCTGAGAAAAACGCTTAGTCATATTTTAGTACTTTTGCATTCTCTTCTGGGAGGTACTAAAATGATGCGAGTAAAAAACATATTCTTTTTACCGTAAATTCAGTGACTAAAACAAATAAGGATGTCACTGGATTTGTTAAGGCTATACATTAAAAATATACAATGTATAATAGATTTATACAAGTCATCAATTAAGAATAATTGTTTTGTTACAAAGAAGGTGGATATTTAGGTGTGGGATACATAAATTAAGTTACTGAGCAAAGAGAGAAATGGGAAATGGCAGGCCAGTCAGAAATTATATATGATATAATTGTGAAATGCAAGTATTGACCACTCATGGCAGATTTACCACTCCTGTGGCTGAGTAGCTGTGCAGTTCTCTAAAGTGGGTGCATCAGTATGTATATTACCAATTGCAGAATGCAGGCAGGCAGAGTCATTAAAAACCTTTAATAGCTTTAAAAAAAATTTCCATGCATATGTATTGTATTTATCATTGTAGTGCATGATAGATCTAAAAAAAAAAGCCTTAGGCCTATATGATTTTTCAGCAACGTAAAACAAATTGAGGATGCTTTATATGGGATGATGGAGACAGCACTGAACACTGAACCTGAACATTCTACTGATCTGATAATTCAGTGACAGGTTCAGGTTAAGGTTCCCAGTATAAAAAATGGAAACACAGTATGACCAGTGCAGCCAGGAACAGACCTATGGGTCAAAAAAGACGCATAGCAGTAGAAAAACATGATACATTTCGGAACATTTGATTATGTTTCATTTAATTTTCACGGACTTTCTTCAGTACTTTCTCTTTTTCAACCTATTGGTTATTATATCACATAAAACAACTCGGTCATGCATATTAACCTGCTTGTGGTTCTCTGGATCATTAGTGCTCTATGCCCCAAGCATTCCGTTCTCCGTGCTGTGGTGAGCAGAAGTGTTATGGAAGAGGGCCAGTGTTGCCGTATGGGAAGCTATGCTCATCGCTGTTCCCGTGGGTCTATGAACGCAAGCGGAGCAGAAGCCTGGTGAGAATCTCCTTCGCGATTCAACAGAAAACAGTGTTTGTCGTCTGTGTTTTCATTTCAAAGCAGTCAACTCTCATAAATACCAGTGTTTGCCCAACAGTGCTTTCGATGTCCATCCAAAGGTTCCAAGAATTAAAGCTCACAAGTTAAGACAATTCATTTCTTCCAAAGACTCCTTTCCCAAACCACCAAAAGTAAACCTAGCAATTTCCATACAGTTAGCAGAATAGGTGTGTTTAGAGATATTACACAGATAAGCATTACACAGATAACCTACACTTATAAGCTTAAATGATTTATATATTATATTATTATCTATGATTAGATCTTTGTGAGATTTGTCTTCTAAGCACATGTAATCAGAACTGACAACATGACAACTACTCTCAGGTCTTTATGCACGTTGAAAGACAGTCCAATTAGAATTCTTGGTGTTTTCTAGTAAATGACTTAGTACCGAAAAACATCAACGTAGTAGCAGATGGTGGCTAATAGAGTGTCCGTGTGGCTTGTCTGCTTGTTCTTTCCAGTGGTTCAGCTACCAAAGCAAAGTGGGACAGCAGCTAAGATGCCTTGCCTGACAGCCGCTGTCATGCCTTTGGGCCACTGAAGGGAAATTCCTCAGTATCTTTTGGAAGTGACAGTTCAAAGAAGCAAAACAAAATAATCATTATTGCATGCATGTCAACTTCATTTAAATTAAAGAATAAAATTTTACAAGTTACACCCGACAGATTGATGTAGACCCATCCATGCACCCCTTCAGTCAGGCTCCAACTGCTTATCATTATAAGGTCATGGGGGTTATGGAGGTAGACTTGCATGCAAAAACATATACCAATACATATACAAAATTATTACACATGAAGAGGAACACAGTTTGGTATATTTTGGCTCTTTTTGCTAATGTATCAAAATTTACAAAAGTATTGAGTTCTGGAACTTATCAGAAAAAGCATAGGGCCGGGCAGGGGACACC
>JABFEB020000092.1:29751282-29761840 GCA_019775895.2 Stomatorhinus ivindoensis
ATCTATCTATCTATCTATCTATCTATCTATCTATCTATCTATCTATCTATCTGTCTGTCTGTCTGTCTGTCTGTATATCTGTCTATTATTGTATCTACCTGGCATTCAAATTTCACAATTCGCAATTCTAACAAAACATTACATTGTATCACAATATATTGAGGACGAGACATATTAATTGAGTCCTTTCTTAGAAGAGTGTGTTCCGGGCAGTCACAAAATAAATCACATAATAATAATAATAATAATAATATAATTGTTTTAATCATCGCTACACCATAATACACCATTCTTACGCGGGAGATTAGTGCTCCAGGGTTGCGTATTGCTATACTTTAACCCAGACTCGACGTAAGCCCGAAGAAAATGTGCAGCTGTAAATATGCACATTTAAAAAATGTCAAAATACGTAAGAAAACCCAGTAATAATTAATATAAAAATTTAACTCCGGTACTAACAATAATAACACAACAACAACAAAAAGAAGAAGAACAACAACATAATAATAATAATAACCATTCCTATAGCATTAAATAGCATGTACAGTAGACGTATATTTTACATATAGAATAGTATGTATATGTACATTTGTATGTTTAGGTATGATAGGAATTAGTTAGGTATTTGTATAGGTACGGTAACTGTAATTCATTCCTAGGGTGATTTAAATTTCTGGAACGGCTGCGAGTATAAATCACCAGTAATCAAATTTAAATAGCTTGTTCTCTTTTTCAACAGTTTAACCTTTACAATTTGCAAATCAATTCATACGCCAGTTTCTTGGAGAACAGTAATTCGTGCGTAATTTCATTATGAAAGCAGCCATTTAGCTTGGTCGTTGTACAAAATTTTACAAAACGAGTAATTTCATCAATATAATCTCAACCAAATCCTTCGTATTTTGGTCCTATTCTGAATATAACGTAACGTAAAATTAATTTTACATTTTATTAAAGGTTATTTCTGTAAACAACGGACCTACAGTGTGAAAGCTTTTCAGTTTCTCATTTAATTAATAGAAATAAAAAACCCTAACGACTGGTATACGTAAGCCTACGTATTAATTTATCGATACTTTTGTTTGTTTATTTGTTACTTATTTTATACTAATTAAACACAAACACCGTTATAATGCAACGCCAACGATTTTATGTTTTCATTCGTCCTGTTCACATGCAGATAAACGTGAAAAAAAGTTCTAGGACCGCCTTCAGTTAGAAGAATTTCCGTTTTCCTATTAACAGACCATATTGACAAGCCGTGCTTTTTCTTATTTAAGTGCGCTAAAATCATATACGAAATGTAGTTTGTCAGCCACATGTTCCTACTGTTACATTAATCTTTACATTTAAAGCACAAGCGCTATACAAGCTTTAATGAACAATAACCGGCAATGTGGCACGTGGCAACTTTACTTTCGCGCAACATTTTCGCGAGTTTGATCTCGTTCGCCGTTATTTGCATTAAACTGTTAGTAATTTGATACAACAGAATCACTTCGACCAGCCAACCCAGGTATCAAGCAATGGATTCTCTTTGACATGTCCGCATTCGAAACAAACAGCGTTAAGAAATACATTTTGTTGGCTGTAAATTACTTGTAATTACACTGTAGGAATGAAAGCTGTATTTAACAAGAGGAACAAGCTGTGTCCTAAATTACCTTAATTGGTGAACCCATTTCATAAAACATTGAAGATTCTTAAAATAGCATCCTTTCGACGTGTCCAGATGTTTCGCAGCTAAAAGCTTTGACCTCCCCTCCCCCATTACCCTGCACCTGACGTGAAAGCGCGCGAGTTCAACTGCAAGTCCATCGTTTTCATCTCCGTTCGCTAATCGTCACTTTGTGAGAATTATTTTTTTCCTGATCACATAATGAGAATATTCATATCAGCTTTATGATGTGACATTAAACTTGTGCATTAGTTCACTGGTCAATTAAGTGTAAGATAGTGTAGTACTTATTTTAGAACATAATTATTATTATGTGAAACATTATTATCATTGTTGTCTATAATTATACCTTGATTAATAATAATAGATGCATGTGTAAATAATTGTCCTGTCATAATGTCTGTAATGTAAATGTATTAGGACTTGGTATTTTTCCACTGTTTAATTGGCGGCTGGCTTATTGCATGCAACCTATATGGCGTAAATATATGACTCACACATTTTAACGTCGTAACAAAGCAAATGAATGACTGTTCTAAATCATGATAATCTTTTATACACGTTATTGTGTTGTGATGAAAACTAATGTAATTTTAAATGTGATTTTAAAATAAATTATTTATTTATTTATTTATTTTAAACCGCAAAAAATTCACCTAACCTTTGACGTTTATATCTCAAGCAAAACGCTTCAAGTGAGATCAGTCATTTCAGTATTAAGAGCATAAATTGACACAAGGTAAGCTTGTTTCAATTTGATTTCAAGCCCCAGAAACCCTGACGCATTACAGTCTTGTACTTCAAGAACATTAATTAAGGGTTCTCGGCTTCCACGATGTTAAATAAACCAGTTTATGTACATCGATTATTAAATAATTCCAATTATACGTGGAGATGGATTTTTTGCAACATGATTGATATCTTTTCTTACAGATATATAGGAATAATCGGTTTTAAGTGTTTACCCAACTAAGATTAACGAGACTATATATCTACATATTTTTCACGCCTCGGAAGCCAAGTCTGATGCCATCTCACTAACATTTCAGTAATTTCTTAGCCCTTGTAAATAGAAATATGTGAATCTACTATAATTGTTTTTATTTATGTTCCAATTTATTTTCTAGTTTCAGTAAACTTGGAGTTGGGCGTTCATTGCGTCTTGTAGAGAAACACCTGTGTGCTGATCAATTTAATCTCTCTGACGCCATGTTCCCTGGCTCTGGCGTTTTACTGCATGTGGAATCTCATCCTATTTGCATTTACTTTAAATCACAGTTAAGCAGAACTATAGACAAACATGTACATGACGGCAATATACGGAAGTCAGCAGGGTGATTTAACTTAAAATCGCTAAAAGAATTTACAAAAATGTGAATGAATCATTTTAATAAATAATGCAAAATATAAGTAAAATTATGTGTAAACTAGATTTTGCTCTAAGGTGTGATGAGCTCAGTTAATTTTCATATCATTTAAAATAATTATTACACAAACAATTAAAGTTATAAATGTACTTTTATTATCAGATAGGTTATCATGGTTATTTTTTAGAATATCACATGGTAAGGACGATCCAGTTTTCCGCTGATCTACGGAAAAAAAGATAAGTCCCCCCCACCCCACCCCCCCAGGGTCAAAATCATCCCATCCCACGCAGGTCAACATATACCAAGGTTTCCAAGTCCTGTCTTTCTACCTAATTACGTAATTTAATTTCTGCATGGCATTTTAAGGACAAAAAAAAAAATGACTATACATTTCATACAAACAGCAACAAAACACAGGCATTCGAACAGGAGAGAAGTCTCTTAGGGACACGTCCCTTTAAAGGCATGACACACTTCCAACTATAAAAGACAAAAAAAGATTAAAATTTATATACATATCTTTTAAAAACCATTCTTAAGTAAAAAGGAGTGGGGGCGCATTTAGATGATGAAATGAAAGGATGGAATTCTTCATGTGCAGCTTTTTGCCAATTCAGATAAACGCGTCACATCATCTGAGGTCTGGGAATTGTGTCCTGGTGGTGGGTCGGGTACCAGTGTCCAAAATTGTTCATGTAGCTGCTGGAGTGCGTGGGCGCCCCTTTGCTGGCCATGGACACGTCCCACAGCCCAGGGGAGCAGGGTGACATGGGGTTCGCGGTGTGGAGGAGCTCTCCCTCTGGTCCGTTCGAGCCGTGCTTCATGATCTTCTTGTACTTGGATCGCTTGTTTTGGAACCATATCTTAACCTTTAGCAGACAGAGGGAGACAAAGCAGAAATGCTAAGGGACAACTGCGATTACCCACAATGCCACAGACACAATAAAACTGCCCCTTATTCCATTTTCATGTTTCATTTTCATTATTGTTCGATGAATTACAAAGTTACACATTTTCGATTCAGTTATCGCCTATCAGAAGCTAGTGTTAGGTTGAGTGTCACTTCCAGCAAACCTGCCACAGCCACTGTAGCCAGTAAGAGCCCCTTCTTATTTTTTTAAAGGACACGTCCTCTAAGGCAGAAGTTTCTAGCAGTTCTGTGACGCTCATTAGCAGCCCACATATCTATTGACTTCTCTGACTTTTGGTGTGGGGTCACCGACACGTGGATCACTATAGGCAGATAGTAAAAATATTGACCCAAAATGATTTGCCAGGACACATTCTGTAAACGAGACAGCAGACTAGATTGATTTGGCTTTTATGACTCTTTTCTGCACAATCTGGACAATAGCTGGAGTAAAAAAACATTTTAACATTGGGCTGAAGTCATTTATAAAAACCGCAGCATACAGCACATTAACAATCCACTGGAGTGATGTTGGAGCGCATTTAATTGAATATTTAATTAGGTGAATTGATGGGGACAGCTGAAATAGCAGAAAATTTCTATATTAGTCTTTTTTCAAACTGGGCACACCAAATAATTGCAATAAAAATCACACTTGCCATATGTTTTTTTTATAAGTATCTGCACTGTAGTTGTAATTGTAATCAAATGGCTGCGGGTGAATGGCTCTCCTGCGAAAAAAAATGTAACATTCATTTAAGATGAAGCCAAAGTTACCCATAATTCCCAAACCACCAATGCATTTTCACCAGAGCAAAACCACAGGGTGTCAAGAAAATGCTGCTCAGAGCTGCCTCTCGGAGCGCCATTAAGGGAGTCGAGGTAAAGCCCTTCGCTTGCAGCCCAGAAAACAAACATGGCGCAGACTGGAGTCACAGCGGTGCCATTTGCAGGCGACCTCATTGGGTTTCATGTGGCTTGGATGTGGCTTGGATGCCTTCTGCGCTGAAGAGACACGTGTGGGCAGATTTTAGGCCAAGGCATCTGCAGTGTGCCACTTGTTTATACGTTTTCAGCGGTGTTTATAGATCAAATGGATGGAAAATGCTTGCCATATTGCTTATTTCTGTCCCATTTTTTCCTGGCATCTAAACTGAGTTAATCGACTTGTTTTTATTGACATAAGCATAATATTAAAGAATTAAAAAACAATGCTCAAAGAGGTTTATGATCACTAAGCAGACTCATATAAGATAAAAAAATAATGCATGATTTCTTCAGTTTTTGAGTTATATTAATTTCATTCCAAGTTTCACTAGAACAGCTGTACAGAGTCTTGACAATGACACTGCTGTGTTGCATGTGTAATTACTGCACGCTTACAAAAATTCTAGCCCAAGTATCATAGGCTACATTAAGAAAAGAACTCCAGTCGCACTTCTGATTTGGGGGCCAGTGCTTGTTTATCGCTGGGATCTCCTTGCCTTCCCACTGGATGAGGCTCATTAAGCCATGCGGCAGGTTAGAAAGTAAAGATGGCCAAACGGCACCTTTGTGTCTCCAGGATAAATATTACTATCTGCGCGGCACATCTGGCGTAAACGCCATCGTTTCTGCTGCGAAGGGAGCTCGACTCAAACGCCCTCAAAAAAGACGCAGTGGTACGTGCGATCCGGCAGGCGTGTGTCTGGAAAGGAGGGTACACTGTGAAACCAAAATGGCACACTGAGTGCTTTGTGAACCCAGTCACAATGCCGCACATTCTGAATATGCATTTCGGCTTCGATATTCAATGTGCTCGGGACAGGAAAACCACCCACAGGTGAAAAATAAAACACAAAGAAATCACCCTGGTCCAGATATTATTAGTTCCACTGTATGTCGACTCTCTAATGCAACACAAAATGAGTGCTGCCAGATAACTCGATCCATGTAAATTCAAAAGACTTACATACTTACAAACACAGCTGGGGTTGCTTCTGTTTATATTTCAACAAGGTTGCCTGGTAACTAAGTTTGAAGGATATGCAAGCCATCTAGCTTATGTGGGAGATCGGCTAGTTGTTGGCTGGTATCAAGGTGTGATAACCAGCGTGTGGTTCAAGTTAACTTCAGTACAATACCAGAAGCACAGCATTCGGCTTATTAAAAGACGAATCTGATTCAAAGTTATGAACTCAGGTGATATTCTTTTTCCATTGAAAACAATGACATTCTATTTAAAGCCATATTGAAAAGCAGAAAGCTCAAAATAAAAGGAACAGCTTTTGATTATTCCAAGATCACCAGAACAGTAAGTAATAAGCTGAGTAAGAAACCAGAAGATAAATATTGTTTTTTTTTTTGTTCAAAGGGGAAACAATCTTGGTAGATGGACATAAACCAAGGAAAGATTTTACTTTCGTGAAATCTGTAATAAATCCTTTGTAAACTCTATGAACTTCACATACAACTGATAACTGCAAATGTTACATATAACCCATAAACTGCTGTGCTGTATTAAGTTAGAAATAAAACATATTTACATACCCACGTGTATTCCTTAATCTTGATCATTCCACTCAATCACTTAAAAGGTAACTTAAAACAATTCAAACCAGCCTGTATTCTTAGCTAAAGCACTGTGGATTATCAGGAAGCAGAGCAGAGTCATATTAATGACAGTTCCACTGGACCTGTGGCCCACAGGCGGCCAGAGGGCGGACTATGCTGGTTGTGTTTAGGAGACCGAAGCCAAAAACAGGGACCCAGCACACATACAGCCTGCCGGCGGCGAATGCATGCTCACACAACGACCGGAGGCGGCGGTGCCGTGACCGGGGTCACACATGCCCATACATGTCACCTGTGTCACCGGGCATCTGCTCACCCCTGCCTCTTCGTTAACCCCTCTGTGCCCACTGAAGTGCATGGCAGCAGGTGAGCGAGGCCTTGCCACGGGATAGTTTTTGTCTATGATGACTGGGGTGGCATTTGGAAACAGAGAAAACCGAGGCAATGCCTGGAAATGAACACCTTGCAGAATGAAAGGGACCAGGGCTATCAGTGTCTATAAAAGTCTCATCTACACTGTAGTCTCAAGAGTTCAGATTCCGGAACTTATATCTTGCATGAAAAGAAAGAAAAAAAAGACAATAGCATCTTCTAAACATCTTGCCATATGTCAAATGCTTTATAGCATGGAAGGTGTTAAAGCTATTTTGTGGCTCATTTGGCAACGACAGAGTTAGGCACACACTATGGAAATGTGGTAAATGATTATCATTAACCAGGTTTCTAATGCTAAAGTTAAAAGTCCAATTTGCCCGAGCGCTGGGATAACCACAAAACCAGATTTCCATGCATTTGAGATTCATTGGACAGAATACAGCCTAAGTGTGGCTTTTACCCTCAGCACAGGGCCGATTATATGAGAATTAAAACAAAATCCTTTACACAAACCAAGGCTTCAATCATGATGAAAGACATCATGAAGGTAATAGCAAATGTAATGCCACACAATCCTGACCATTACCTACAGATCTTCCGACTCTTTAAAGAAATAGATGTCCATTTTATGTGCATTTAGCTCTTATAACTGTGTTGATTTCTGACATTATTGCTGTGTTGTCCATTGAGATCCTGAAAATGGGTTCTTTTTGGAGCAGAACAGCAACCTGTCTGGAGCATAAATATTGTATCCTCAACTGCTTTAAAGAGTATTTAAATGTCCTTCTGTAATTGTAAGCATTGTCACTACAAGATAATTAGCAATATAACCTATACTATGACTGATCAAAGTATCTTCTCAGAATCCTTAAGGACATTTCTATAATCCTCACTTACTTCCTCTGCATTGTGTGCATCTGGAATTACAGAAGAGATTTTCATTCTGTTTTTATTTTCCCCGCAATATAATTTATGTAAAGATACTAGTTACTTCAGCTAAATGATTTCCGTTCAAATTCCTACCAGATACACGTGACACTAACTATACATGCTTTTCACAGCTTTAACATACGTTTAGAATGAGATCTCACAACATAGTTCAAGCTGCAATACATTCTTCCCACAGACTGTAAATGGTTTTCATCCCAAGACAAGGTTTTCCTCTCTCAAATGATTCACTCTGAGATGTCAGTGCAATCTCTACATGTAAACAAATCCCATTTGTTTGCAATGTTTATATTTACCTCATTCAACAAATCAATGTAAATAGTAAGGTTTGTTTCAGGCACTTCTGATTAACTTATTACTTAGGTGTTGTATTTGTTTAGTGTTGATACTTTGCTCAGGTAACCATCGCAGTTGTTAGGTCAATGTAACTTTTAACAAAAATAACGCACGTTAGTGCACGTTTGCATCTCCGTGCCCATTCTCTCTGCTCGCTCTCGATGACGACTCAGGAGAAAGAGCACTCTCAGCACTGCAAGGGGGGTTAAATCATTTAAAAGGACATTCCAACGAAATACAGCTTAAAAGCTTAGGGAACAAGAGCCAGCACTTCACAAGTTTACCTTAACAATCCACAAGGAAAGCGAGTGGCTACCAAGAAATAATTAGAGGATAATCTCGACAGAACACCTAAACCAGTAACGCAATGTGGTAATATAGGCAGCACTTGGGCTCCTTCAAGGCCACAAGGAATCGTGTACCAAATGTTTATAAAGCTGCATCATACGGTCAGTGGGACATGACAATTCTGTAATGTGCAGGAGACCACACTGTCTGTGCCTCCCCTAAACCCTACTGATATCCACTACCCTGCAGTGTTCCTTGCATAAATAAACGACAAATAAAGAAAAATCATATTATTTTGAAACACCACAACAACTATTCAAATAACCATATAATAATAGTCCCCCCCCCCAAAAAAAAACAAAGGTTTACTTTTAACATGGGGTTCTATTCTACTATTCACAGTGGATCCTAAAAAAGAAAACGAACACACGCAACGTCACTTATTATAACCTAATCTGATAGGAAATAGATTACATAGATTCACATTTTGATAACCAATCAGTAGAGAGTTTATTTATATACCAAACAGGAGCCATGCTTATTTAACCCCCCGCCCCCGTAATATTTTATAGAACAGAGCATACGGTTTAAATATGACTGTACAGTTGTTACAGTATAAATATATTATCCAGTTTACGCCAGAGAAGCGTTACAGCCAAAAACTTGCGTTGATATATCTAACAGTGAAAAGTAATAGCTAATCAGAGTAATGACCTTTCCTTTTTACACAAGGGAAATTGGATTTATATCAAAAACAGTAATTTTATAACGCAATACCACAGGTTACTCTTACGACACGAAAACTTACGGTAATTTTTTCCTGACCTTCCTAATTTGCAAGAATCTACATAGAGAAGACCGTATTTTTCCCAAAACAGAGATACATTCCGCTGACATTTAAAATGTTTAATTCTTTTTACCTGTGTCTGAGTCAGGCCCAGCTTAGCTGCCAAATCTGCGCGCTCGGGCAAGGCCAAATACTGGGTTTGCTGAAACCGCTGGTTCAGTGCTTGCAGTTGTAGACTGGAGTAAATGGTTCGGGGCTTGCGGATCTTCTTGCCTTTGCCGTTCAGTCGAATTTCGCCGTTCTCGATGACGGTTGGCTTCTCGTGATCTTCAAAAAAGAAAATAAGTAAGAATTACTATAAACGATATTTATTAGAATAATTATACTTAAAGAAGAATATTTTGTTACACTGCTGCAAATAAGCTCAGTCGAGTTGGCTCGCCGCAGTCGTGAAATAGCCTGTATGGACCGTTGTGGAAATGGATGGATGGATGGATGTCTTGCACTAAAACAAAGGGGCAAGGCCGCGCACCGGTGTTGCTTGAAAACACACCCGGATAAATTATGTGTTAATTATGAGATGGAAAGTTAAAGGAGATGTTTTTATTTTAGAATTTAAATAAGCCGCCTGTCGCCGTTTCCACTATAGGATTACTTTGGTTTTGTAGCATTTACTTTCCCATGCGATTTCTGGTAGTACCCCGTATATAACAAAATAGTTTGTTTAGCTGGATTTGCAAACCACAAAATTAGCCTATATAGGGCAAATTATATTATGCACTTAATTTGAAGCATGATATAACCGATGCCCGCTCTTTGGCCTGTTGACTTTGATCAGGCGATGCACAAGTCTACCAAAAGCACCAAGAGATTTTTTTTTTAAACTCAGACTGAACTTGAATGCGTTGCCTTACTCGGTGAGAAGTCGACTTACAGGTATAATATTATTGTTCATTTTCACTTTCATGTTCATTACCTACAATAAATGCTGTGTTTTATTTATATATTAATTTCCACTTAAGGTGTTATCATTTATTTGAGCCTGGTATTTGCAACACCCAATTGCACATGTTTATCAAAGCAGAACTTACGATTCTCCAACAAACATCTATTGTTCATCAGGACCTGGGCATAAGTCGTACAATGAAAGCATTCTTCTCGAGGCAGGGGATCAATGTTCTAACTTTTCCAGAGAGTTAAAGACGATGAGGGTAATTCTGGCGAAAGGGCTAGAAAGTCTTGTTAGGTTCAGACGATTTGACAACTAACCCTAACACCAACAATAATAATAATAATAATAATAATAATAATAA
>JABFEB020000092.1:29771487-29787376 GCA_019775895.2 Stomatorhinus ivindoensis
CCCAACCCCAACCCCCACCCCAGCATTACTCAGGATTCATTTCCTGTGCCAGGATTTATTATATTAATAATAGTCACCCTTCTCTTCATTTCAGAGGCTGAATGGTCAAAAGAAAAATCATGCTCATTGACAAATTCACGTTCTTCCCCATTCCTTGGTAAATAAACTGCGCTATTCTGTCCCACGGCCATCTAACTCACGCTGTGACTGATTTCTGCTTCTGTCTCTGTCTTTTCTTTCCCATAACTCGCTGAGGGCAAGTTTCCTAGTAACAAACGCAGAAGGGGTGCGAAGCAAGGCCAGGTAATGTAAGTCTGCTGAAATTCTCTCCCCCCTCCCTGTTTTTACACACACTGATTGCCTGTGGCTCAGTGAGACTTTATGGAGGATTAAGGACATACTCTCCATGCTCTCTTCCTGGTTACTGAGGAGAAATCGATGTGCATGGGATTACAAATTAAGTAATTTACCCTCCCTCTCCCTAACCCTTATCCCATTCAGATGGGGAGAATCAGCTACTGCCTGTGATTTTACGCCACATTAAGAATATTGGCTATAGCGTTAAGAAAGAATTTTGTAGGAAATGAATATGAATTTTTGAAGGCTTAGGACTGACTGCTCCGTGTTCCCAGACACGTCTTTTAACGCCGATTAACTGATTATTTTGCACTGTTTTTAAAATTAGGTTACCGGTGAGCCCCGCACCTGCAGCACACAATCCGCTGGCATAATGAGAGGTCTGGAGAAGGGAACTGGCCCATTACAAGAACGTCGTAATACCTTTTCCTCCGTTTGAGTTACAAGGGAATATGAATGTAATATGTTGGCTAGAGCGCCGAATTCTTTATAGGAATAATTGTTTCCAGGGCGCAGTGTTTAATTTAACTCAATTCTCACAGAGAGTGGACTCACTGTTTAATTGATCGGCTGCTTATTACTGTAACATCAGAGTAGCTTAATTAATTCATAACACGGTTCACGGGAAGCGGAATTGCTGAACACCTGCTGCCCCGTTAGCGGCCCCGCGGAAAGGCTGTTTTGTTACTGTACTTTGCTTTGCCTATGGCTACCGCAAAACATTAATATTTCACTCACTTGCAGCTGAGGTGTGCCAGAGAGGTCCCATTACAGGTGTAATTATAACGAGATTGGAGCTAAAGACGACGACAATTAACGACTGTGTTACCGGTCCACTAGCAAAAATTCTGAGTTATGTCCGACCGCAGTGTCAAATCCAATTTTATTTAGTTTTTGTGGTGTCTTGGAACGATACCATGAATTGTGCAATACAAACGAAATGCAGCGGGAAAATTATGCTGTCGCTGTAAGTAAAAGCATTTCAAATAAAAATGTATATAATACGTTATAAAACAATGCATTCATTCAAATTTCTTTTTGGAAAATGTAAATGTTCAAAAATATTCCATATTACAGAAGTATTCTCGCATTTAATCTTTTAACAAAAAGTATCTCGGTTAGATTAATTGTGGAATACAAAACAAAATAACGGGCCATTTTAAAGGCGGTAAACATAACTTTGATCGCTTTAAGACTCGTTTCCTTTTCTAAGCCGAATTATATCTTTGTGTAGAATTCACTATAATGCGCTAAATTTATGATGAATTAAGAGCTGTATTTTGTACACTGCATTACCGACTACATTTAATTTATATTATTATTATTATTATTATTAGTTTTTTTGTTGCTGTCGTTCTCCGTAAGACACACCATATGCCTATTACGTAGAATTCATTTATGAATTGTCACACTGGCAAGTATTTTCATTTAATTAAAAAAAATCTAAAAAATCTTTTCATTACATATTTTAACACCAAGCCAAAGTCACCAGGCCTATTGATCAACCAAGACACAAACAATACACAAATAGCGACAATTCTTTTTCTTTAATTTGCATATGGAATCTATTTGAGCCGCATGGAACTAGCAAAACGTATAATTTAGAACTCCAACGATATTTAGAACTGCGTACTAGCATTTGAGAAAACCATACAAAGCGAAAAAACAAACAAACAAACAAAAAAATTGGATGTATAACATGAAATATGAAGAAAACATTGATACATGTTTACGATTTTATTCAGATTTATTGGGAATCGGTGTTGTTTGAATGGAATCACCTATTAAATTGCTCAAGCACGTTAGTATACTAATATTTTAAATGGCTTGCAAACTAAAAAGCAAACAAAACTGAATTTTGGCGTTTCTAAATGCATATTTTTTCTTAGCTGACTAATGGATAATGAGCAAACCTCTAATTCAGATACAGTAAAAGACAATGTATTTCCGGGTTTTCAACTTAAAGATTGCTACGAGATAAATAAAGATGAGAATTGTTAAGGGGTACAACATTCAGCGTAACTGGGTTTCGTAAATATTATATAAAGCTAATATTATAATAGGTCCAGATATATAATAGGCCTAATATCCCTATTAAATAAAGCCAAGTCAGTTGAAAAGGTTCTCTAGATTACTTACAGGCTATGTGAACTGGACAACTTGGTATAATCTTTTTAAGAATTAATGCAATGCGTCTGTTTTTTTGCATCGGCGAGGTAGTATAATATTTAAGAAATATGGTATGTTAAACTAAATGTTAATTATACCAGGCAAATTTACGAGCAAACGTTTTCTGTACTATTTAAAAATTATTGTTAGGATACGTGTATTTACTAAACATAGGTAAAGCCCATTTGTGATTAAAAAGTATAGTCCCGTAATTCATTAAATTAATGAAAATATTTTAAATAGGCCTACACTTCCTAGAATTAGGGCTAACGTTAGTAAATCCAGGCATTAAAAATCCTAACTGGAGGTTATTACTGTAGACCTCACACTTGGCCGTTACAGTTAACGACCGCTGGTCCTGTAGCAGTACACGAGCGCATGCGGTTGTGTAAACAGATCTGTAAGTGCACGCGGCCACGGTATTATACCTTACGAGTGCAGGCCCACGTGTAATTATTTAATAAATAATAACAATTAATTACCGACCTGCTCACTAATATAGATTATTAAAGATGGTTATTATGGATGGTTATGATTGTTAAAGCACTGACAATTATTAGTTTTTATGCGTGGGCTGGTGTAAAAGCAGCAGTTAAACTGCTGTTAGTATTTAGAGACATTTTATCAATCGTGGTCCTTTATAAACGTTCGTAACAATGCTGCATGTTATCGACCATTTTATACCAAATGCTGTTCATGTAAAATAAAAAGTAGACGGCAAAATATGGGAAATTTACTGGACGCTTGGCGTCAGTTTTAAGTTTAAATCCGACTGGAATATATTATACATAATAATATATTGCAGAAATGACAGAAAATAGGAAGAAATTTAGATTAATTAGTTAAATATTATTTTATCAATCATAATTCACAACGAATATGGTGAAATATACTTAAAAGAATTAAGTAAAACGAATAGGCGGCATCATTCAATTAGATGTATCCGTTAAGTACAGAATGAAGTTTACGCGGCAAAAGGGAAAAAATCACGCGCAGTTAAATGCTGGGAATGTCCAAGGGAGATAGACGTCTCTTCGACTGTTACTGGTTTTTGAGTTTTGCATGGGTTCATTTCTTTCTGCTTTTTTCAGATACCGCCTTTTTTGTTTGTTTATTTGCTTTTGTTAAATAAAGACTAACGCAAGCAACTTGAAGTATAGACAGCAGGTTGATCTGTTTAAGGTTTCATATATTTCGGATTCCCGTATTCTACAATGGCCTACCTTCTTCCGTGAGTAATTCTGTTGAACATGAATAACTTTTATAATACTCATGTCTGATGTGAATTTGATTTTTCACGCAATCCACATCTTAGTGGGACTTATAAAAACACAAGCAAGCCACTTGATAATCCAACGGGCAGTATAGCTTAGCTGTTCCAGTGGAACTGAACTCCTTTACTGAACATAATGAATGCAAAAAAAAAGAAGTGAATGAGACTGAAGTGAAAATTCTGTTTGTGGGAGAAAAAAATCAGTCATTTGGGGTGTGAGAGGACAGCCTGCTTAAACAGGACAGTGACCTCACAGTCTATACCTCAAGCTACCAAACAGCCACGCTGAAACAGATAGCATGCCTGATTATGACCAGGCTTCCACATTCCCATTTAAGTCCATAGTGCAGTCAGCACAGTCAGTTTCAATGAAGGGCACACAGATTCACGCACTTTCACTCCTCCCAAATTCAGCAAGCACATAAACTGTTTAAAATGGCTTAATTTAGCTGAAGCTATTAGGCAGCATCTTGGTAATACATACAGTAATTGAGCACCATAGATCTCAGGTGCCTTTAATTAGCTGCTCTGTGCAGTTCTCTTCCAGTGTGCAAAGTGGCATCTTACCTGCTGACTACCTTAATCTGTTTCTTTTAAAGGCACATCTATTGATGTATTTTTAACCGTAAACCTTGTACGGCTTGGTGCCCCCGAACTGCTTCAAACAGTTCAAATTTGGAACTGAAAGATATAATTGAAAGACAAGATACTATTCTCTTTAATATGAAAACATGTAACTTCATGTTAATACTGCTGGTAATTATTGATAGCGGAGGTGGCTGTCATCAGGCTATTTAAAGGTTAAGCAATCAAAATCCATTTATAAATAGAGGTGTCTTCAAAGGATTGAGAATTTGAATGGCCTACTGTGATGCTAAGGTGCTGATTCATTGGACTTTTATATCTGGAAAAAGGCTGTGCTCTGTAGTGAGATTTAATTTGACCTTTTGTCACAGTTTAAAGGAAGCCACCCACTCATATGGGATTCCCTGTGCTGCATTTCAGGAATTTTCTCTGGGTTTCTCCAGAAGTGACCATCACAAGATCAGCAGGGCAGGTTCGCCAGCCGGAATCCCGGGACACAGGCCTGCTGCTAATTTACCGCCCTTTGGGTAAGGAAGCGTGGCAGCAATGACCCTGAATTCGGATGCCAAAGATGAACTAACCGCATCATCCAGGGACCCAGCGTCATTTATTCTGAAGCTGGTAAAATATGCTGCTCGTCTCACGCAGTGGTGAGCAGGCATCTGCGGTGTATGTATTTCAGCCGCTGCAGGCCTCGAATTTGTATGAGCCGGAGATGGACCCAGAGTGTCTGCCCGCTTCACCAAGGCCGGGGACAGGGAGAGTGTGGAGCACGGCTGTGTGCAGTACCGTCCCAGTTGCTGCAGCCACCCGCCATGTGGAATAAATTTGAACAGAGCAATGGGGAAGGCCTCCTTTTACAGGCCTGCCTTGTTTTCTCACACCCTGGGACACTTAGTGTGCAAAATAAATTCCAGAAACAAGACGAAGACAAGGGAGAGGGAGAGAAAAAAAGACTAGGGATTTTTTCCACTGCGAATGCGAGATGGTGCCAAAAATCATAAACAGTAGGAGTCTGGCAAGAGCTGTAGGTGATGAGGATGGCAGTGCGCTGGGGGCTGGGTGTTGCGGTGACCTAGACTGCCCTGCACTGGATGACTGAGGCTGAGAGTTTTCATGTGGTTACTATAGTGTGGCTTGGGATGATGGGATCGGGGAGGCGGGGGGGCGGTGTGTCTGGAACCGTGGAACCTCCACACGGTCATGGGTATCTGCACCTGGGATGTCGGCTCCTGGCTGGATCATCTGGCAATGTAACTTTCCCGACGGAACACAATAAAGGGAGCCGGATCAACGGCACAGAACAAAGCCGCCGCTCCGAGCACACTACGACACCCAGGGTACAAATAGGCAAAAATGATTCCTAAAATGATCTTGCAGCGGCGGTGAGAGAAAGCTGGGGAGGGAGCAAAAATGTGGACTGTCCGGGGGTCCCCGAGGACTGGTTTGAGAATCACTGGTTAAAAAAAAGTTTCCCCTCTCTTTCCAGTGATTAAACTAGTCTTCCAAAGAAACAGCGGGGTGGGGGTGATCAGAACAGTTAGAAGAAGAGGAGGGAGTGTGGCAAGGGTGGTATATCCTTTGCTATTTCCTGTAAAAGTAGTTTCAGATGTTCGGCACTCGTGCTCGCAGCCCTCCTGCACACTCATGAATTGGCTCTTTGATATTGTCAGGCCAAGGCTGCTGAGGCCATGCTCAGCTTGTACAGTTGTTCCCCCGCGGCAATGCACCCCCTCAAAAGAAGAGGGGCCAGGAGGACATTTCTCTGACACAACACAGATGACATCACTGCACCTGACGAAACAGCGAAGCAGGGCCTCGAGCTCCTACCGCGGAATTGCTAATATAGCAGCAGAATGACATAATTGTTATCAATAGGGTGGTATATGAGGTAAAGGCAGAAGGCACTTAAGAAGAAGAAATATTAACAATATAACATGTAGTTACAGTACTTCTTGGAACAATTTTGTTAAGATTTGTTAAGTCCATAGTTATGACTCCTTGACAAAGTTCTCAATGTCCCCAAGAATGGCCTGCGAATTTGACACCCGATGGAGAAGCAGGGCATGGAAGGACTCCCTCGCAGGTCTCCAACGCTGATGGGAGGTTTGTCAGGCGCCTCCTTTTCTTTCCGGCTCAACCTGTTTGGGCCCAGATGCCTCCCGGTGGAGGAGATGCAAATATGCCAACAGGAGAGCAGTTAACCCCTCAGAATGGGAGGGCGCCTGAGCCCACGCACACACACACATAATGCGCAGAAGCCGGCAACGATGAGTCACAGCGTGGAGTTACCGGGGAGTCACGGGCTCTGTAAGGACCGGTTTACTGAATCCGGGGATTATCCATCTAGAGTTACTTGTCCTTCTGGAAAGACTGTGCCTGTTTGCGGTCTGTGGTCTATATAGGACATTTGTGTTCATGAGATATGTCCAATTAGTCCTAAAAAGTCTCTAATCTGAGGTGGATCCCAGTAAAGAGGGAATCCCCATAAATCTGTATGAACATCTGGCAACCGTGTTTCACCGTAGATAGAATTAGAAACGATAATATTTCATAGATTAGAAGTTTTATTAAGCACGTCTATCTTAACTACTTTATTTTCCTCCCCCACCGATATGGAACTACCTATCCATAGTGGGACCACCTCCACCCCCATCCGGAGGGAAGGAAATCTTTTTTAACAGGAACAGGAGCTTTAAGAGGAACAATCGCAGTAGATCGAGTTCAGTTCCTGACTGTACGCCCAGTCTCTGTAAAGTGTTTAGTTCCTTTGTGACCCACGGTACAACACAATGGACCCCACAGGGCCCAGCCTGTCCTGATTGCCTATTGAATAACCTGAGATCTGTCTGACTGAGGACAGAGAAGGATGTCAGGTTGCTGTCATCTGGCACCCCGGCACAATGGACAGCTCACACCCTAGGTGTGAAACTGGAGGCCACGCTGATTTGTTATTTTACATCAAAGAAGCGACAGGCCGGCGATGAAGGTCCACACTGCAGACGTTTCTGGACATTTGCAGGAAGGTTCCTCGTTTTGCGTTGTACACATCTTAGATTGAAATTAGGACTTTTCCCACACTTTTATGAAGTTGCTCAATTTAATTTGCTAGACACTCTGATTAATTGTCTTTTGATAAATTAATGGGAGAGATCAGAAGGAAAAAGGAAAATGTTTTAAAGCAGTGACTAATAGTATTCCTCGAATGCAATTCATCCAGTCATTGCATATGAGTCATATTTCCTATTGCCCTTTCTACAGACATACATACAGACAAACGTATACACACACACACACACACACACACACACACACACACAGATAGATAGATAGATAGATAGATAGATAGCATTTTTGACATTTGATGCATGAAAATATAAATAATTGAATTTTACTATAGACAGTATGCAGCTTCTCCGGTGTCATGCTGAAATAGGGCACATCTATGTTATTACTTCCATAGATCCACTTTATATTCAGTTCTGTCAGCTGTTAATGATAATGGGACCTATAGTGACTCCCTTGCGTGAATGGCACATGAATCTCCTGAAGATTAATTCAGTACAACTGTATTAAAATGAGTGTTTTCTGAATGATATGACCCCTTGTGCTGAATCTGCTTATGACCAACAAACTGACAGATAAAATTTGCTGATATTCAGAAATTATTAAAAAATGTCTGGCATAAAATAAGGGCCAGCTTGACTCCCCTGGCCTAGAGCATGCTCTGCCTGTGATGCTTACCTGGCAGGGGGGCACCATGATCGCGTAGCCTGGTCACCGAGGGTGAGGCCCAGCCATGCCACCGCGGCTCTGCCGACCCCCGCAAATTGCCCAAATGTGGGAATCTCAAATGCATCATTTCTGGTGGCAGGGTATCTCGCGATTGATTGCTTTGTTTGTTCGTCTATTTATTTATTTACCAATTTTCCACGGTGTTGAGTGGCTCATTGGACCAAGTCTCTGCCCGTGATCAGAAGGTTGCTGGTTTGTTCACCAGCCTTGACCGAACAGTCACATGTCAGTGGGCCCTTGAGCAAGGCCCTTAACCCCCACTCCAGGGGTGCTGCAGGATGGTTGACCCTGAGGTACAACCCTTAAGCTATGAAGACCAGGATGGGGTAGGCAAAGGGAGGAATTCCAAACGTACTTGTGCACTGGCCAATAAGGGATTACTCTTGTAGGTGTTTAAACATGCCGCATGGCAGCACTTCTCGAGGGCCAAGAGTGGGCAATGTCTTGAAGCTGAAAGCAGCTCCAGGGAGGAAGTGGGATTGGCAGGGCGGCTCTCAGGAGCGACAGGTTGTCTGGTCCTGCCTCCGACTTCAAAGGCGGCGATTTTTGCGCAGCTCATCTTTGAACCTCACCGACGCGTCCCCCAGCCGACCAATCCTAACCGGCTGCCCCCCTCCCTTGCCATATTGGATCTGGGAATGTGCTCCTGCAGGCCTGCTCATGATATTTCTGCACAGAGGCTGTGTCTTTGCACCTTTGTGGTACCACAGTACACCAGGCGTGATGAAGACTGTATCATGTTTATCTGCAGCTTCGGTACAATAGCAAGGTGTGTCATTGATATGCGTCAATAAGGTGTCAGTGTAGGGCTTCATGTTTATGTATCACAAGCTGAGATGTGCAGCGAGAAACCTCTACTTTCCCAGCCATGAAAGACAGACGCTCATTTATCAAATGAGCACGAGCGCCTCTCCGCTTGGCACGCTGTCCGTTAAACGCCGGCCGAGCAGAGTGGATGACACCATGAGGTTACCCTCACACATCTGCCAGGCTTTTGAAAAGAAAGGTGGGGTGGGGGGGGAATGTGAGAACAGACGGGACACTTTTCATCAGAATGGCCTGCAAGCATCTACGGGGGGCGGGCATCTGGTTACAGTGTAAATGTACACTGGTACAGGTTAAAGGAGAATGAAAACTGAAGACTCATGTAAAACAACGTATTTGCTTGTAGCAAAAATGAACCTTGACACCAAAAGAATGATTAATGGGGGCAATTATGTCTCTTTTTATTATTGTTATTTTTAAGTCACTGGACTTAAATTGCATGGTTAAAGGGGTAATTAATCACTTGAAGCGTGTGGGGGGGTGGGAGAGAGTGTAACAAACAGTGATGTATCTCACGGGTACCTTTCGTTATTTGGCTTGGCCGGACTGTGCGAGCGCCCCGGTCCCCTGGAGGAGCGCAGACGCAGCCATTCCAGAGCTGAACCCGGGCCCGGCCTTGGATTAGAGCCCTTAAAAGTCTCCCTTATGACCGATAGGTGCAGGCCAGCTACCCGAGGAGCAGATCAAAGCCTCTCAGGGTGGGTGTGTTTTTTTCCCAGCGTTACCTCTTTCATCTGCAAACACCTCACCGAGGCGCAGCCTCTGCCTGTTTACCTGGCTGACCCCATCGGTATTAGCTGACCTCTACTGGTACGGTTATGCTCTCTCTCTCTCTCTCTCTCTCTCTTTCTCCGTGTTCACTCCACCCAGTTCAGCTCTGAACACAGATGTTTCCCATGTGGTATAAAGTGGTACTGCAAAAAAAAAAGTTAAAAATCATAGTAGTGAATTTGGGGTGAAATGATAAAATGCCTTATGGTCAAAGACACACCAATGTGATTTTTAAAAAAACAACAACAAAAAAACAAGTTTGTTGCTCCATCTATACAGTTTATTTTCTTGCCTAGAATTCAAGTGGACCCCCAGATGCAAAACTGCCCTGTTAAGCACGTTCGTTCCTATAAAAACAACACCGACAACTTCAACGACGACGACGGCAAAATGGAGTCGGCATGTTTGGAGTTTCAACTGCCATTTACATTCCAGCAGTGAGAGTCAAGTCATTTAAATCATTTCCCCTCCAATTTATCTCCCTGTTGCCCCACAGATCAATAGAGCAGGAGCTGCAGCTGTGGTGACCATGTGTGCAGTGCAGATGGAGAAGATTGGGGTTAAATCTGTCTTAGCCCCTAGGAGGAAGAGCTGAGAGATTGTCCCCATACCCAAGCCAGACCCTGCTTAGGAGATCCCCAGATGTCCCTCTGCTCCATCTAGGAGATCAAATAAAAGAAAGCTATTTCCTAACCTTTCTAGCTTCTGTTTCAAACTTTGTAATACTTGTTCTGGATTCTCTTTTGCTTCTATCACAAGATGTTCAATCTATGAACTGAAACATCAACATAAACTAGAAAATAAAAACACTTCTCTAACCCAGTCAAGAAATATATGATCATGTAACTCCTAATAGAGACACTTCCAGTGATTGTGCTCATTTGTACTTCCTGAGTGTCTAAGAGAAATGGTTTGTTTCATAGCACTTTTTAAAAATCATTCTTCGTGACTCTTAGCTTTTGCGGTCAGGGCAAAGTGGACTCGTTGGAATTTCAATGAGCGGTTTACAGAACTGACCAGAACATAAACAGATGTTACCTTCTTAAGGGACTGGAAGCAGTACATGAGAGAAAGAGGATTTTCCAAATTATTTAACTTCAGCCCTGTAATATGAAACCGTGAACATGTATAACTCTGGCAGAGTGCTGAAATCTGCAGCACTGCTTGGAGTCCAAGCGAAATCTAAACAATGCTGTTAATAGAAAATCTGGTGGGAGAATCCACTGCAGATCTCCACTCCAGGCTCAATTAGCAAAATCACGATTTGAAAATAGATGAGTTTGCTCAGCAATAGCTGCCTGCTTCACGTGACAAGGAAGCCATGTAGGAATGGGGGGGGCGGGTCCTGGGTGTACAATGAGGTGGGATTAGTGCGCACAAAGGGATGTGGATCTTTCCTTACACCTGTGCTGCATGGCCTCAGAGGGACACGAATGGGTAGGGGGGGCGGCTGTTGTAGCCTAATTTGCAGGTGCTGAGAACCTAATCTGCAGACTGAGCAGGTATCCGTTTTCCGCCCTTCACTCTTGCTGAGATCGGACCCCAGACCCATCTGACAGGAGAATGAGCACCACCTATTCAGTCTGCTAAATCTTGGCAATCAATCACGTGCGTGTGAGATTAAGCACGAGTGTCAAAACAGAAATAGTGCACGGGCAGGGGGGATATCAGAGATGGGAGAAATGCTGGGTGAACGGGACTTGTGGACATGAGTGACAAAGAAAATTCGTCATACAATGAGAGAGAACCAAATAAACTGACTTGGGGGGGGGGGGGTTAGTGAACACACCTGACTGTTTGGCTGAAGCAGCTGGTGGGTGGATGGGGGGGCACTTTCAACAAAGTGCAGCACTAACTTTAGCATGTGTGCTTTTAGTGCTTGTCACTGACCGTTCTTTATAGACAAGGGTACAGGAAGAGGAAACAGAAGGAATGCACAGTAAGTAGGGAATGTGTACGAGGCACGGAAACCCGAGATACTGGCTGCCTACGTCACATGGTTCTGCAGGCGTCCATGCACAGCCTTAGCGACTGGCCCGAAAGCATGGCAGCCCCAGAGCCGGGACGACTGTGAAGATAAGACGTGTTCGCAGACGTCTCCGAGTGATCGTCTCCTGTAACAGGTCACTTAACCTCACTTTCCTCTCCGCAGCATTGCTTAAGTGGAGCAATTGCCTTTTTGGTTCCCTTGGTGATTCTCCATGAGCACTTGAGGACAAACAAAGGATTACGATGGAGCCAATCAGCAAATAAACAAATAACACCTCCACTACAACATTCAGAGGTTAATCACAAGAGGTGCAGCAATCCAGAGTGGAAAAGAATTCAATTCCTAATAGCTGCTGTACAGACTCGCAGAAATACTGATTGAGAGCAAAATATGTACAGCGAGTTTTTGCATTTTGATTCAAGCCGGTTTACTTGAGTGCTCTCAGAAAACCCAATAAGTGTTCCTCAAATCAGGAGGCACGGAGAGTCATACATTTGCTCAGTCTGCATGTTAAGGCTAGAGAAGAAAAGATGTATGTCATAACACTCACCGCCCGAGGGAGGAGAGGAAGGGGCGGGGCTGGGGCAGGGCTGGGATTGGTGTTTTTGCATTCTGCTGTGGCACGGACTATTTTGACTCATCCTAAATACCAGCCCACTGTCCCTGAGGGCAAGTGGGTCTTTCAAAGGTGGCCCGGGACACCAGTTTTGAGTTTCCCAGCGCAAAGTGCTGCCGCTTTGATTAGCTGGAAGAGACTCCTAGCTGGTCTTACAATGGATTAGCGAGGCGTCGCTGGGTGCTGGGAGACAAGAGGCTCTGGGCGGGGCAGCAGTTCAAAGGAGTGCTTTGTAGCATGTGCAGAGCTCAGGTATTCCACTAAACGTGATAGATGGCCGTCACTCTGACGCCAATCTGGGGAAGAACATGGTTTCCATTGGCATAGAGCTGCGGAACACGCCTTGTCTGACTCAAGCAATGCTAGCAAGAGTACTGTCAGACAACAAAAAACAAAAAGTGTGTATTTCTGCATATACAACCACACACACACACACACACACACAAAATTAATGACCTGATTTGTATAACATTTGGCTTTGTTTGATTTTTTTTTTTGAGGTGTCGTAAAGAAGTCCACATGCATGCATTTGCATGTTGTCCTGGTTTAAAATAGATAATGGGAAAAAAAACTTAACAGTCACAAACATAGGCTGACTCTTTGTGGCTCACAAGTGCATCACACTCGAATACTGAAATGCAGCTTTGAATTGTTAAGGATCACACACTTACAGGGCTGGAGAAAAATTAGTCTCAGCTAAATTGCATTCATATAAACACACACACACACACATACACACACACAGACACACAAAAGCAGATATGCACACACACAATCACAGACACCCACACACATGCAAAAATGCACACACACTCATAGAAATGCACACACACACGCACACTGGTTTGCAATCATATATATTGTGGGGACTTCATGGGGAAAACTCCCTATCCCAAAATGATGACCTACCCAGATCTAACCTTAATCATAAGTAACCAAACAAAATGCAAGTTATTTTTGTTTTTTTGATTGCATTCACAAATCTTTGTGAGGACCCGAAAAATGGTCCCCACAACATCAAAGACACAGGTTTTTATTACACTGTGGCAAGCATTCAGTCCCCACAATGTAAAATAGACCTAATCCACACACACACACACCTATATATAATTATCAGTGATGTTATCTTGTGCTTTTCCTGCTGGCTGTACTCTGAACAGAGCGATGAGCGATGTCTGCAGTCATGGAGACTTCATAAACCCAGGGAGTGGATGCTCCTGTTCACACCCCCCTGCCCCCCCTTCCTGGAGCCACCACTCCGGCGACAGCCCTGGACCCTCTAAAGGGAATCTGCTTAATGGGGCTATTGTGTGCTGCCAATAACAGTCAATGTCACCAGAGCAGAGCAGTGACTGCGGCACGATCATGGGAATCCGGGGGCCAAGGGGGGGGGGGGGCAGGTGCACACGGAAACACAAATCATGCAACAAATACGCAGCACTTTACTGTACTATTACGATAACTTTTAGGAACATTTCCGAGGTGCAAAATAACTGTCCAGCTAATGAGGGCATTTTGCAGAATGATCTTTTTAATTTGTCGGCGAGTGCTACAGCTGCGCAGGCTACGTCGTGCAGATGCAGTCACACCGACCCACTTACGCAGTTATGCTGCATTGCAGCGCATTGTCCCAAGACCAATGAGCATAGAACTTCAGTAACCCAAACCCCTAAGTGAGGTTAGTATAGAGTAACTCTACACTTAGGTGCCGCAAACCTGCTCTATGTGGGAGGTGGATGCAGGTTAAATATTCAGGCAGGCGCATATTCACATCGATACAGAAGTTTGTATATAGATGTGCAGCTGTCACCTCCCATGAGCTTACATTTCAGCTGAGCTGGATTCACTGGTTAGCGAGAACAACATAACAACAGCTGCCCCTGACAACCTTGCAGGAGAAGAGAAGCAGGGCTGGGAGCATGCAGCTGGCCCGGTCACTGCCTGGGCACTGCGATGCACTGCACAGCTCTGTGCTTTTTCACACTGGCACTCACCTGCCAAACCGCTGACACATTTCACACCTCTCCATTCACGTCGTACCCCATCAATGTCCACTAATTCAGATGAACGTGTTTTGGATGCCTCTGCTAATTTTGTGAAAGGGGTAAGGAATTTGAAACCTCCAGTTCTGAGAATGAGAGAGATTTGGCTGGAGGGTTAATGTATCTCTTCCCATGATTCATTTCATGGCCATAAAGCCCACTGGGATGATTATGAGTATATACAGGGAACAGAGTATACAAGATGTATCTTGCTGAGCTACCCTCTGGAAATCAGTGCCGACGATGGCAGTCCTCAGATCAGCTCAGGGGCGAGAGTGTCTCAGTCCAGAACCGGCACCAGCCTGTCTGTCCTTGTCATCTAATCAGTACAGTGCAGACACCAACCTGTCTCCTGTCTAGCTTGTGACCAATGGTCTCAGACTTGTCCCAAGGGCTGGGTGGGGGTAGGGGCTATTCATCTTAGGTTCAATCTTCCATGACACCCAGCAGAGCCTGGGAAAGAGAGCTCACAAAGTGTATGCCCCCCCCCCAGCACCCTTCCCAGAGCGTGGATCCTTTGAAGGCCCAAGGTGAGAGAGAAGCCTGTTTGCCATAAGGACTTGCAGTACACCTGGACACTGTGGGGCATGGAGGGGGGGTCAGAAGGCTTCTCTTAAGGACGTCGGTTGTCCCTGTTGATTTGTAAGACCTGGGAACCTCCCATGGGGGCTCATGAAATGAAAGCCCTTAGAAGGACAAATCTGGACACATCTTTTGTAAATGACGGCTTAGATCTGTCCAGAAAAACATTACATAATACCTCCCCAAAGCATGTGAGAAATAAACACTCACTGGCATGAAAAAACACATCAACCATCCAACTAAAACCAATTCCAATACATTCATGGACTGAGGATGGGCCAGTCGTGATAGCAATCGTCTGCATTCTGAGAGGTTAGGTACCTCGACAGGAAGATGTGGCAAAGACATCTGAGGTGATGGGATCCTCGGTAAATCCAAGGGGAGAAAGTGCTCTTCAAGGAGGAAAATAGTTCATGAGAAAATTGACATTGAGAAAACAACAGGCGAGGTCTGTGTGATAAAGGCCTCCCCTATGGGATTGCTGCCTCTTAACGTACTTCTCCCATGTCGGCTCTGGGTTGACACCTGTGCAGCCACTGTGCTCTGATACAATAATCGCCTGGCTGAACCACTGGAGCCAAGCACCAGCTATTCCGGTGGCTGAGAATGGAGACACTGTAACCTGGGAGCTGCCCAGATCATTGCAACACCTGCGTAGGTCTCAATGGGACCCCAGAATGGCCCATTGTGTTCTCGGCTGACGAGATGTGTAACTAAATTATCTTGGGTTTGTGGGCCTGAGTGTCTTATTAGATGATCTTGGAGTCCGGGTACTGTGTTCTGTTTTTTGTTTGTGAAAAGCAATCTATGATAGATGTGGGAGGTAGCTTTGGATAGTAATTAGCAGGGAGCACTGAGTATTTTGGGGTTTTTGCATTTGGGGG
>JABFEB020000092.1:29791539-29807971 GCA_019775895.2 Stomatorhinus ivindoensis
AAAAAAACGTATATTTATCACGTTATGGGGACATTGTGTCCCCATAAGGATAGGTATACCTGTTCGCACACACGCACGCACACACATACACACTCACAAGTTTGTAATTATATCTTTGTGGGGTCTCTCCATTAGTTTCTATGGGGAAAACTCTAATCCCAACATGACAACCTTAACCCCCACACAGCAATAATGTTAAACATAAGTAACCAAACAAAACTGTTGGCATTTTTAGTTTTTTGAAATACATTCACACATCTTTGTGAGGACCTGAAAAATGGTTTCCACAACATCAAAATAAGTCAGTCCCCACAATATAATATAAAAATAATCCACACACACACACACACACACACATACACACAGTTTATGTATGCTTTAAGGACAAATATGGAACAGAACAAACAAGATAATGCTGAGAGACACCCAGGGGACTCTGAGTTTACTTTAAAAATCCGGGCAGACAGCCCCAATTATAGGGATATAAAAATAAATATTTTTTTCTGGAAGGCCAATACTATAGATTGTTTGTCTTGCTGTGCACCATTAATGGTATTGTCAATACAGGCATTTGTGAACCGCTTTGGTAGTGATATTGCCTTGTTTAATCCATTCCTTATATGTTGGCACCCATCAAAGGCGAACGCAACTGAGGTCAGTTATGATGTGCTTCCTGTGGGCTCGTCCCCCAGTCTGGCTCATGGGCGATGGCACGATAAACTGCTGACCCGCCCGTGAGGCTCGTCAGCCCAGGCAGCTGCTCCTCCCGGTCACGTTAGCATTCTCCATTAGTCATAATCTGCTCCCCAGAGTCAGACTTCAAACAAGGGGTCTAGCAACTGCAAATTGCTCTGAGAAAAGTTCTGCATGCTCCACTACAGGCAAAAAGAGAGAAAAATCTTATCTGATCAAAATTGGTTCATTTTTATTTTAAGACTCAAGCCATTTTTAAATCTTTGGGTAAAATGTCTTACTGATGGTTGAATTCCAGCAGTGTCCACTATCATTCTCAGTATCTCAATTTGTCCAGGATTAAAATGGCAAGTAAAACAGTATTTTTTCTCCTTTGAATAAGCTTATCCACATTCATTCATTTCTGCTATGCAGTGCTGAGCTTTATAATTATAAGTGATTAAAGTATTATACCACTCCACTACTATTTTGAGTCCACAGTTTACATGTGATTTATTGTCTCCCATTCTCCATCAAAGAAAACAATTTACTATTTTATTTACACAACAGTTCAAAGAGTAACATCTCAGATTTATGTTCAATATTGTGTTCCTTCTGTCAATCTGTCGAAGAAAATCTGAGGGACTTGGCTTCACATAACCTTTCAAACATGACAATTACGAGCCTGTTTATGATACAAAGACAACACAGGCAAGTGCCAGAATGCATCCCTCCAGGAATCAGCCTGACTAAGGCATCCAAAGGCCGCTCTTTCTGCACCGCAGCAGTACTGCACCAGTTTGGCATGTCTAAGTCCCAGCCCCCCACCAGTGCAATTGTGAAAGGTGACAATGAGGGAACAGTCTAGGTGGGGTGGGGGCTAACAGCAAATCCTTACCAGGTGTGTGGTTGGAGGCCATGTGGATCTCCTGGCAGTGGGGATGGACAGTCATCCATGTTAGCAGCCACCTAAGCTATAGTGTAAGCCTGCAAACGTACAAAGCCATGTCACTCAGCCTTTGGCTGCTTTGGGACCTATGCTTAATTAATCTCTATATTAATAAAAGAATATTTGATCATTTGCCCTTTACATGACACAAATATCTTGACTGAAATATTTGTTTGCTACAAAGCATTTGTTAAAAAAAAAAAATTAAATCCCCCAGTGTTAATTAAAATTCTGTCATTCATCTGTCAGGGATGATCAACACTGAGGTCCTGTATCATCTGCTGTTCTCAAGCCAACAAACTAAAGAGGCTGATGCAGCTGAACTCCAGCTACTGATAACATTCACTGATCTGACTTATACCCGAAGTACATGTCACAGCTACCCGTGCCTGCAGCTTGAGGGCCTTGCATCCCGTAGCTGCTCTCAGCATGATAGAGATCAAGGCGGAGGAATGCGGCTGAGATCTGGCAGCCGCGACGGGCCGGGGCTGATAGCACTGGCAAGCTGACTGATTCCGCTTTTGTCCCTGGCATGTTCCACCAGCACGGGCCATGTAGTGACTAGCGCATTAAGCACATCCATCTTGTACTGGCAGAAGCTCCAGGGAAATACATGCCATGGATTAAAGCGATCAACCTCAAATCAACATGAAAAAGAAAAACAGAGCTGATCCCAGGCCTAAAGCAAAAAGACATTGGAACGATATAGTCACAGTCTTCTGTTGCTATGGAGAGCTTGCTGTCATACTTATAGCATGGATGTGATTTTTAAAAGCATGCTTTTAATATGATTTAAATTTAATCCTTGTGGATCAATCCTCATAGATCCAGGACAGAGCAGGAACCTCTTTGCCAGAAGATAGAAGATATTGAGTTTGAATTTGATCTTTCTGTTGTGTACTCTTGGATAAACCCCTTTAAAATTATCATTGCAGGTTATAATTAATGGTTAATTTTAGCTATGTGCTATGTGTATCAAATCACGTCTAATAACTTGATCCATAAATATGTGGAACTTAATCATAGCTGGTTGTTTGTTCATCTCTTTTACACGGTTGCAAACCTGGTTTAATTCAAATTAAACCTCTTTATTTTGTGACGTGACTTCAGATTACAGGCTGCCTGATCTGAGTGTGTGTGAATACCTTTACAGTTTGTTTAAACTCTTTGTCTCAGACGAGTTCTCAACTAATAAGCCTTGTTAAAACTCCATTGAATTAATTTCAGGCTTCAAAAAGTGGGAAATGGAATTTGTGCTAGTCAAGGAAACGCCTACGAGTAACAGACATTTTATTGAAATACTGGCTGAGTCAAAGTTTAACTCACCTGGAACACAAAGCAGTTACACATGCTTGTTATTTCTATACTAAAGGTAGAAATTAAATCTTTCTCCAAGTCTTCACTTCTGTATTCTCCTTTGTGAATGTGCTATCTCCATGCATTAGATAATCTCATAATATTTCTAACTGCCATTGTACCCCCCCCCCCCCCCCAAATCCTCAAGGAGTTTACAGTACACATGAGCTATAGCATGGAATCTGACATTCATCAAATCTAAATCTTTTGATGGTACATAATGGCACTGAATTGCCCTTGTACCTATTAGCAAATGTAAAGTTCAGTCTACTGAGGCCTTTTCCAGAACCTCTGATGCCACATAAGACCATGAAACAGGTTCATTATCCTTAACCTGAAGGAGCGTACGAGTTATTCAAGAACTGAAGAAAAGCAGCAATAGAATGAACTCATGTAAAACATTGCATCTGTCTTAATGTTCTCTACCTTTTACACTTTCAATAAATTCATGTCCAGGAAGAGGAAAAATGAATGCCGTAATTTCTTTTAAGACCTTGTTCCGCAATCATATGCTTCCAGCAGTAGTAAACCACACACACGTTGGTAATCACTGACAGCAGGACTCAGGAGACACACTTTGTGAATCATTTCATCTCAATGGAGAGATGTTTAGAGGTGAGGCCATGTTTTTAATATTCAGATGTGTTCACAATGCCCACCCCAAATATATATTATAATTAAGGCCTTAGTTCCCCCACAATGTTGCGCCCATGGCTGCAGTCATATATTCCATGGTATTCTACACTGGCCAGCCAGGTGGCTTTATCTCCTCAGGTGATTCTCAGCTCAGGTTGTAGCTTCTGAGCTTAAAAGCTCTCAACTGGTCCTTGAACAAAAAAAAAATCAGATACAAAGAAAGAGGCTTTTAGGATTGCAGAAAGGGCATTTTAATTAAGTGGCATTAGAAGCATAGTGAAAACTAGAGTTAGGATGGGTCTCAGGTAACTGGTGTAAAAGCAGGTGAAAACAAACAATTCACATGGAATGTCTGACACATTGCTGTCATTCTCACACACAAATACTGTAAGCTTAAACAAACATTACTTGTATTGCAGGCTTCACATACATTTTGGCCTCACGATTAATTTGTAGCCTTAACTAAACATTCCCTCAAAAGCTCTTAGTGGTTCACATAATGATGGTGTTTTTTATGATCATGTTTGTTTAAGTGATTTATTTGCTCAGATTTTTTTTATATAACTGAAAAGGCTTATTTAAAGTCAACTACATGCAATTATGCATGCACTTAGCTAAGATGACATCACTTGCGATGACACTGTACTATTTGGGATTAGAAATGTTGCCAGAATATAATGATATTGTGAAGTGTGCATTTGGAAGACAAGCACATTTAAGTGGAACCATTTTATACAAATCATGGGTGATGGGAAATGTCTTCATTGGCTCTGCTCATTCTTAGTTTAATCAGTTTTGACCTGCTTTTGAATGTGTCTCCACTGACTGCCCACTGCCCAAAGGAAACACCATTATAATCCTGGGGAGGACCCCCTTTGTTCTCAGAACATTCTTTGCAGCATGAACTCCATGAGTTGCTGGAAAGATTGTTAGAGATTCTGGTCCATGTTCTTATGGTTGAGGCACATAATTTCCTGCAGATTTCTCTGCTGCACGTTCATGCCCTGAATCTCCTCATCCACACACGCCAGAGGTGTTGTATTGAATTCCAATCCACTAACTGGCAAGGCCATTGGAGGACACTAAACTCATTGTCATGTTCATGAAGCTAGTTTGAGATGACTTGTGCTTTGTGAAATAACCTTTAGAACAATGTGTCCCAACCTGGCCCTCGATGACCCTCAGACAGTCCACGTTTTTGCTGGAATGTAGCCTGTCTGGTATGGAGCTCAGAGGGAGCAAAAACATGAACCTACTGTGGGTTCCTGAGGACCGGGTTGGGAAACACTGCTTTAGAAATGGTGGCTATAAAGGGATGCATATGACCAGCAACAATCCTCTGATGCCATGCGGCGTATAAGGAGCTCTCCGTGGTGGCTATAGCACATCTGCCTCGAGGTCTGACATGTTGCGCATTCTGAAATTCTTTCTGCTCACCAATGTTGTAAATTGTGGTAATTTGAGTTACTGTATCATTCCTGTCAGCTCAAACCAGTCTAGCCATTCTGCTCTGTTTTAGCCCACAGAATTGCCACTTAGTGGATGTTATTTTACACACCCTTTCTGTATAAACTACAGAGATTGTGTGAAAATCTCAGAAGATCAGCTAGTCTGGCAATGCTCATAGTCACAGTCACGCAGATCGCATGATTCCCAATGCTAATGTTTGAACGGATTAATTGAAGCTCCTGACCAGTGTTTGCATGATTTTACTCCTTAAGTTGCTGCCGCATGCTTGATTGTATACTTGTATAAACAAGCAAGTCGTCCTAATGAAACAGGGGGGAGTATTTATCCAGACACTTATCCAGCACGTGGATTGCCCTGCTGGCCCAATGATGTCTGGGGGGATGGGAGACTATGACAGGCAGAATTGTTCCCTCAGAGTTCTAGAGGCACATTTTCTGTCTGTCCTTCATGTTTTTCCCGACCTGCCCTGTAATACAAGCAGGTGTTTTACAGGTGAACATATATGTGAGAGTATGTTTAAGTATGATTAAGCCCAGCCTTTTCCCCAGGAAAGATTTTGCATGTTTGGATAAGTAGTAACTGCATTTCAGTTCATTTACATTTCAATTTTTATTTGTGTGTAAGTGTAGTCACTGACGGCAGACAGATCTACTGAGTGTCAACTTGGGCTCATCATATCTCACCCGCCAGCTGAGGCTGCAAACCTTCTTCACTCTTCTTTCAGCAGGTGGATAAGTTGATAACTTCAGGAGGCCATGTTCAAATTTTAAAGATTATGTTGCAAATGACAATATCGTCGCTGAAAATATGCACATTTTTGCACAATATTTCACAAAAAACAATGACAGTATTTTAACTGCATGTCTTCTAACCTGCGAGTTTTTTCATTCCCATGGCCTGTGACCAGAGCTTGGTATACTGGTCCCCTGATCACTGCCACCATCACACTTGGCTTCAGGCCCTGGAGGTGTGAAGCTCAGCAGGTTAACTGCCATTGTCCTCACTGGTCTGTAAATCCCCCAACTGCTTTCTTCACCCTGTGTCCGACCTGCCCCACCTCTCATACAATACCCCTTTGCCTCTGGGGAGGCAGTGGGGGGAGTCAGTATTGCTTGGGTTGACAATGGCAACCAACACAGCAACCTGGGCCAGGCCAGGCGCAGCCCAGCTCCCACCTTCTCACAGACAATGGTCCTGCCCTCCTCCATCTGAATATCTCCCCCTTGCAGGCTATCCTCTTAACCCCCATTGCCTAACCTTACTTAGGCTCAGACATACAGGTGATTGGTGACCTTTTTGCCAGCCTCAGGGCATTTGGATTCCCGAAGTTCTCAGGAGGATTATACCCTTAAACGGGAGGCATGGTGTGTATAAGGGAGAGCTTTGTTTTCTATTCCAACCAAGCAGAAACAGTCAGGACAGGTAAATACTGTACTGCCACAGGGTGTATGATGAAATGATGAATAACTGCTAGCTAACCAAAGGCGCCACAGATGAACACAATCCAGCCACCTTCTGGTATGTCTCATTATGTCTCAGCACAATTGGTTTATTAAAGACTTAAGTTTTCTTATTGGTGTGATTCTACATATTTAATTAACTCGGACATTGTCAGAGTGTAACCAATAGTGACCTCTCCATGCATCCACATACTGAAACTATGGGTTAAAAAGGCCATATCCTCCTGAGGAAAAAAAGTGTCCTTCAATTGTAGGTTATTTGTCTTTGGAGGAAATAAGATATCTCACAATTTAGATTTTTTCACATTTATTTTTATTTTTAATTTCACAGCATGTCCCCTTTAGTGTACAGCAGGAATAAATATGTTTCCTTACATCAGTGAAAAGATTGATGCAAAAACAAAATGTCCACTACAATGGACATAAATGAATGGGTGGGGTCTCTGGAGGATATGATAAAAACAACTATAACGTGATTTTAAAAATAACAAGTTTATGACTTTACATGCTCAGAGCTCTCATCCACCTTTCACTGCAAACTGGCATTTGATATTCCTTTATCATGTGTGAATAATGAGTGATTCCCCAGGGATAGGAGAAAACATCAAAGTGAGATACCAATTAGCTTTGCAGCATCTGCCTATATATTCAGATTCAGCTCCCTGTTCCCTTGTATTCCTCAGGGCTGTTAACTGCAATCAGAACATTTTTTTTCTCCTGAAGAGGACCACCACAGTCCGTTGACTTTGCAAAATCAGGTTGCACGTATTTCAGGATTCTCAGAAAAGCCCCAAGCAGCCGGGTGGAGAAGGAGCAGGTGGGTGACCAACTGAGGAGGGTCTGTGGCTCTCATCAGCCGTCAATCTCTTCTTCAGGGTGGGGCGAAACAATACAGGCCCAACAGCACACAGATGGCTGTCTACCCTGGGGACAGAGGAAAGACGCCTTAAACCACCCATGAATGGGACATGGTTTCAGGGCCTCCTGTCTTAGTGACTGTCACACCACAGAAGGTCACCCCAATTTAGCTATGCGCAGGTGGCCTACTGTAGTCACTTAAAGTATCTAGTGCCTCAGGTAGTCTTTGGATGAACCATCATGCCAAGCAAGAATGAGGCTGTATGAGGAAGGACTGGGTTGGATTTAGTTGTTTTTCTATTGCAACCAGGAGCCTCGACTGGGACATTGACCAACAGGTGCTGACAATGCAGAAAGACCTTAGTCATTAAAATGATTCATTTCTGCATTGCTAACTCATCCCACGCTACTAGACTGAAAAGAGAAACTGTCAGATAAAAACAGCAAATTGAAGTAAACTAGCAACCTTAGTTAAAGACAATATGCAGACTGCAGCTGTATTTCACCTGAGTTTAAAGTAGCCCGTCTGTCTCATTCTCTGGGCAATCCCCAGCTGGAAAGTCCTGGATTTTTTATTTGATAATTATATTGCATAAAATAATATAGTTACCAAGGCAAAGGAAAGCAGCTGTAGAGTGCTGAGATCAATCACTGGCTGTAGATTCCAGTGGGGAATTCATTGAAACGGGTAATTACCTTGACCTGTATACACGAAAATGTATTATTTTGCTTTTTACAAAATTTATAGAAAACTAGTGATCTGAAAAGGGATTTACACAATGGCATGCAGAACAATCTTCTCTATAATCCAACACAGCAGCATAGTGTTTAACTATCCAACTTTTGACAAAGCCTGAACAGCTTGGTTGATTGCAAGGTCAGGACTACTTGTGTGTCTATAAACTGCAGAATTACTAAGACATTAAATGACCATGTTCTTCTGTTCCTTCTCAGCACAGGCTTGCAAAACGTATCTGCCGTTTGAAACCAAATGTGAGTGTGAGGTTCTGAAATGATCATACTTCAGGTGACTTTCTGGTATAGCAGAAACAGATTAAGGTAACACTGTTCAATGTTCATGAATGGTAATGAACGCTGGACTCTGAGCACCACTATGTGTGTTGACTGCCTCCTGGCATCACCTCTGCATCTGCCTGCTTAATGCCGTGTTGCTTCAGTGATCGCACCAGGTATGACTCTAGCAGCGGATGAAATTACAAATTGGCCAGAGAGTGAACACCCAGAGGCCCTCTAGCACAAACCCATGTAGCTGTCAGGTTCACTGGAGAATGAACAGATTCATTTTAAACACAAACTGGCAAACAGATTACAGTTAATTCTGCATAAATATTACTCCAGCTTGCTGAGGTAATGTACTTTGGTACATTCTCACAGGTAATTACGTCATAGAGTATATGCATGCATCCTATGGGCAGTTCAGAGATGGGAGCTTCTGCTCCTTTAACTCAAGAAATGGTGTGTTACCCACCCCCCCCCCCCAATGTGAAAGTTGGGGATTCAAATCCCAAAAATTTTCAAGTAAATTTTAACTTGATAAATGTACGAAGTCTTGCAATACGAATATTACGTATACGCTTTGTCTGCGTAGCGTCACGTGAACACAACTGAGCCAATGGTTCTTCTCTCTCTCTCTCTCGCTGCAGGATTGCGGGTAATTGTCTCCCATGCTTAGTCTCAGTCAGCGTCCCTCACTCGTATAGTCAACATTTAGTAGAAAAGCACCACCCGAATAAGGGCGTAGCAGCGCGTGTGATGAATCTGTTTAAGGACGATGCAATGTCATATTTCCGTGAAATCAAAAAGGAGGCAGAAGCGCCTGTCATTGGATAGGTTCCTTGTTAAAGTCGCACAAAAAGAAAAAGATTCCAGTGAGCCAACAGATAGCAGTGATTCCATTAGCCATAGTGAGCCATAGTGAAAGTTGTCCCACAAAATAACTCTCCTCTCTCTTGTCTCTCTCACACCATCCACGATTCTATTCAAAGCTAAAGTTCAGGTTAATTTGTTTGATGCATTTTTACTTGGATAAAAGCAGATAAATGAATGAAATGTAATTAACCTAGATGTATGTCCTTAAGGCTAATTTGTGCTTATTGCAGGTGTGGCTATAGTGATGTAATTTTCACCACGGAATTTGGGTGCAAAGATGACGTTTGCTAGGGCCTGTATGCTAGGGCATGTTCCACTCAAAAATCGAAACAACATGCATGGTCCGATTGGTGTTGCAATGCACCTTGTTAGTCCATTAGCCAGGGGAACAGTAGCTGAAAGTTAGCAGGTCGGTCCAAAGGTTGTGCATAAGCGCCTTTTCTAAACCTTCTGATTATACAAACATAAATATGATGAGTGGCTTTGAAGAAAGGCTGGCTGATGATTCTTCGCTATGGGATTACAACGATTTCCAGATGGCTGTGAACCAAAATAAAATACATATTTGTAACAGCAGCTCCATATACCTGTCTAAATCCTTGCATGCTGTAAGTACAACATAAGTACAGTGTCCATATCACACTTCATAATGGTGATTTATGAGCATCGTTGCTCTACAGCGCCACCCCACACACAAATAACACTGAACCTCCAGTGCAATAAATATTTAGATTAGAGTTGCTTGGCTGATGGCTTTTATGCAGGGAAACAATTTAACTGCAGCTGGATGTTATACAGGAGTGATTTATGTTAAGTGACATTCTGAAAACTACAAAAGGCTACACAAGGATAACCCAGGAACTTGAAGTAGATGTATGTATATCAATGGGCTGTCAGTGGAGATGTATGTATATTAATGGGCTGTCAATGGAGATGTATGTATATCAATGGTGTATGCTGTCATTATTCCTTAAGTAACCAACATTTTGCTTGTGCTGGAAGATGCATTAGATTTTGAAAAATTAATTTTTAAATGTATTCATGGGTTATTTCTACTAGTAAATATAAGATACAGCATTTTCATACACCTGGCTGGAAATGAATGATCTGTGATGTCTAGTCCAGGGGCGGTGAAGCTGATCCATGGACAGCTGCTGTGGGTGCGAATTGTCGGGATGTCCTCTCAATCAGCCACCAGGACTGGAGTTGAGAAGCGCTGCTTTATTATTGGCTGACTGAGAGGTCATCTGGAAAAACGTGCACCCCCAGTGGCTCTCCATGGATCAGGTTCCCCAGCCCTGATCTAGACCATACCATTGCAGGCAGCTGTGTGCACCATCACCAGTCTCTGACCCCTGAAGTTGGGTGGCTCTCTGTTACTTGAGAGATGCTTGTTTTGTTGTGTCACAGTGGTGACTGGGATTACACATCTTAATTTTATGTTCTATTCCATACACCAACCCACACACCATACATAATGACAAGTATGGTTGATGCAGCAGCCAAAGAGTTGTAAACCTTCTTATGCGAAAGCGTCATGTAGAAATGGGCACTTGCAGTGAATACAGGAGTTTACCTCAAGGCTGGAGTTTACATTATGAAATGAAACTGAAGTAATTTGCTGGTCATACAAAGAGTTGCCACCCAGCTAGGAAAACTGGGACAAAGACGGCGTGCAAATGCCATGTGAATGATTTAAATAATGAGTGGGAGGCTCCAGTGTGCTGCATCCCTGGGTGGTTTAAGTGAATTTCACGTTTGGTTTGCAGTCTGTCAGGATTCAAACCCTCATTGGCCTTTATCATTAAGAATGTGGTTTCTCTTCTTGACGAGCAGCAGGAAGGAGAAGGACAAGAAAATCCATCCCAGCCAAATGGTACTCTCATGATCTCCGTCACTGTATTTGTAATAAAAATGTCATTTTTGGTGGTTGTTCTCAAGCAACATGCAAAAAACACTTAATCTAATTAGTAACACACATACACACGCACACACACGCACACACACTTCACCCAGACCCTGTGAACTTTGCCTCCACATGAAATGAATTTCAGGCTTTAATCTGAACATGGTGACAACCCGGACACCCACAAAGAGCACATCTATCCTCCAGTATCGTGTTGTATCCTGACTCTTTAGTAGGTTGAGGTACCATGATCAATGGCCAAGACTTGCACTAGTCATGTGCTCCCTGTCGCCAATCAGTTGACTGCACAGGCCCTTGCTGTTCTTTAAGTACTGATAAATACAGAATGCTTGGCGTAAGTCCGTTTTCAAGTACTAATCACCTTGTGCTCACTGGTCAGACCCCCTTCCGCAACTATTTTCTAGGATGTTGTAGTTGTTCAACAGTTTTATTCAGCAAGGTAATTTGGGCCCCTTATTTTCAAAAGCCCCCGGTAATCAGCCTGGTAAGCCTGGCCATTAAAGAGCCCCAGTCAATGCTTATAATGTACTGCAAATTTTCTGTTCACAAAATCCCAACCCTGGTACCTCAGTCAGTTATTTTGCTTGTGTTTCATTTTTTATGCCAGTGTGCAGGTCCAAAGCAATTACCACTACTAATATTGTTATTAGTGGGAGTATTCTGTAACAGCTAAGTGAATGCTTTCAGCTTACATACCTTACAGTTCATCCATGTATGCAGTTTGACACTTCAGGGATTAGTGGTTCAGAATTAAGGACCCTGCTTTGGGGACTGAACCAAACCAAGAGCCTGGACCGTGAACCGCTGTGATACCCACAGTTGGTGCCCAGGCCAGAAACTACCCAGCAGTTCCATTAGTTCTGTTAGTTACGGAATAAATCAGGACAGGCAGTAAAGAATATCTCATAAGTACTGCATTAGAGATCCCCAGAGGTTAAAAAAACCCAGAATGAAGTAGAGTAAAGCCAGGTCTGACTCTGGGAAGTACCATCAGTGTTATTCTCCATAATGGCTTGACTCAGGAGTACCATTATCAGATTACTAGATGACTGTAACAGCAGAGTAACAGGTAGCAGAGTGATTTTATGACAGACCTGCAACCACAACTGCAAGGTTTCTTGAAATTGTACTTTCACATAATGGAATTAATGTAAATGTAATGCCAAATTGGTAAAAAAATATAGCAATTATGTATCAGTGAATCCACAAAAGAAGAAATTGCTTAAGGTTGTGTGTCTGTGGATTTAAACAGGGTGTTCGGTGTTAATTTGATGGCTATAAATTAGACTTGTGTACCCCTTCTGTGCAGTTTCAAGGGGTTGCAGGTTATCACAGGACAATCCTACCGATTTATGTAACATACAATCTCTTACAGCGAAATGGGCTTCAGCAGAGTACTAATGTCCCAGGTGTCAGATGAGAAGAGAATGCAGCTCAGCAGAGCTAAAGGAGGGTTGGGTCTTCCTGGGCAAACCCTCAACGTCACAGAGTCAGATCTTTGCTTAAAGAGCAGGTGTTGTATCTCATTCAGCCATCGCTGACGTGAAAAAAAAGACAATCCTGGCACCTATTGGTGCGTCCCATTTGAACACAGATGTCGGAAATTCTGGACCTGGGATTTCTGGAATACTGGAACACCCACAAATCCGAATTCTGAGTCTACACAACCCCAACCTCAGAATTCAAGATGGCTGCGCCCTTCATCAACAGAAGTGACAGCTATAGTTATATACTCTTTAATAGCACTTAGGTCTAATTTATGTCTCATTAAATCAGTCGTACACACAGCACTGTCCAACTGTTATCTGTTGACATGTTGCTACGGTGTTTGTATGAGCAAAATACTGTGTAATATGTTGTTATGAACTGGTATTGCTAACAATCACTAACAATAAACGTGGCTAGATCTGGTATTGCCCAACGGTGTTCCGACTTACTGGAACACAGTTTACTCGGGTATGACATCCTTCTCAGCTCTGACTTCCCAGTTAAATGAAATGCAGTGTAAGCTTTTATACACAAAAAAACCCATGGAACCAGACCATCAATCAAAGTTCTCACCATTAGTTCTGTGGTATTCGAACAAATGAAAACCCCCATCAAGAGCAGCAGAGATGCACATCAGAGCTGTTTTATGTTGCAATCCACAGCTGTAATTTAGTCCTAAAGTAGTAAGTACAGGTATGTGAAGCAGATCTTATTTCCCTCAACCTAGAGCTCTTGATGACAAGGGCTAGCAGAGGGAATATGGGGCGGAGAGTCGCTGAGTAAAAGGAAGGATATGGAAGATGGCTTCTGCTGTGTGGCTCTCAGCTGTGAAAAGGGGCTGCACTGCTTTGCTGAGCAAGACATTTTTGGGTTGCCATTGTCGTGGCGACGGGTAAACAAGAGGATATACAGCATCTGGCCTGGTTCCCATGTGGCATATGGGCCGGGACCCCAGGGCAACCTGGCACAGTCTGCCAGGCAGCCTTTAGCGGTCAGACGCTGTAGTGCACGTCGTTGACCCCCTCCAACTGCATTCTTACATAAGCCCATATCAAGGAGCTCATCACGGGACACTGTGCACTGCTGGGATCAGCAAAGTCTCATATCTGCTTCTTATTATTCAGTGTGTGATTTTGACAGATGCTATGATTTTGACATCGGCATATAAATCTGTCATTGCTGGAGAAGCTCTATTAGTAGACTTGCTCATATACTTATATTGTTCTATACCAGAAAATTCGAATGATAAGGAATTGAAATATGTGGTTTTCATATTTCAAAACAACAGAGAGGATTCTGAGAGCAGGGCAAAGCTTCAGTCAGCCTTCTGCTTGACATAACCACTCTCAGCTGGGGCATACAATAGAAGGATCCAGGGCACTGTAAATGACCATAATGCTGGGGTGAACTGAAGGAAGAAGAGGATAGGAATGACCAGGAACAAGGTGGATGAACTTAATCTTCACAACAATAAACATGCCTTTTGGGAAGCCTGAGCCCCGGACAGGAGACTGGACATTCTGGAACATGAACTTGACAGCATATAATCTGAATAACCGCGATGGGTTGGGATTACATAAGAGATCCTCATAAGAAACCCATGCGAAAGCCCAAACTGTCAAGCTAGTTCACGGACTTTTCCAGATGTTAGAAGACTTGGCAGAAGTCCGCTTGCCCTCTCCTGCTATCCGGCCACAGAACAGGAGACAAGAATCCTGCCGAGGAAGATCCTGTTCTACCTGCCATGTCAATTATTCACCCATCTTTTTAAATCCCACTTGAATCTCTGCACTTTAGCACAATGCAGAGAGCACTGTAACCTTCTGGGGACGTGATTAAGTGCTTTCCTACAACAGATAACTGGACTTAACACAAAATGTAATCGAAACAAAACTGCACAGAGGTCAGTGCACACCAGGACATAATTCCATCATTCTTCATAAGAAATAATGGGTTGTCAATGGAGATCAGTATCAGTATCTAACAAGATTAGAATCTAACATATTCTTCTCAGCCTGTATTTTAGATATTTTCAAAAACATTTCAAAAATTAAAATGAGAAATATAGTGCAAAAGACTTCAAAAACTTTTTTAAATAAAAAAAACTACTGATAACATTGTACGTAATTTATACCTTATCCTACTTCTTGGCTAAGAGAAGTTACACTAGTGCAATAAGACTATCCTTAAAAAAACAAGCATTGTATAATTACTGTGAAATTACCATGATTTACCCCCATTGCATGCCCCCTGCTTTGTGCTCTGTGCTTATACACATTTACAAACGCAACAAACTGTTTGTTAAAACTTTTAGAAGAATGACCACTGGTGTTATGGCAGACAAAATGTAAAGTTTCTTGTGAAATAATAGCAAAGACACTACAACACATAGATACCATGCTTATTAGTATAATATGTTATTAGTATTATTATTGGTAGATCTAATGAGGCGTCTGAAACTACAGAAAGCAGAGTACTGATCAGCTTTGCCAAGGCATGGAGGACACAGTGGTGCTGTCAGTTAGGTATCTGCTGGTGCACATTGGTAACAAACAGGGTGGTCCTTCGGGTTTCACCAAAGACAGCAGACAACGGGGCTTGTATCTGTTCCAGGATGGGCTTTGTTGTGGGGTCTGACCAAGCCAGACTTTAAAGGCTTCTCTGATGTACAATAACACACATTCTGAAGAAACTGCGCCAAGATGCAGTCATTAGATGCAATGCATTTTCAGGCAGGTCCTGTGTACAAACACCCAAATATCTGGTATGGTAAATAGCAACTGGGGGGGCATCTGTAAAATACATTTTAGCTGTATAGGAATGTTTTTACTTAGGTACGATGCCGACCAGCTTTGGCCAATTGTTTGCCCTCATTATGCTTGTATCCCTAAATTATGGCCAATCCAATGTCAACCATCCTGGATACAGTAGCCAACGTGTCAGAGTGTAACACAGGCACTGTCTAAGCAGTTATTGCTAAGTTTGGTGTCGTTGTTAGGGTTATTTTCGGCAGATGTCAGGTATGCATGGCATTTGCTCACCCAATTGATATAACGCAGCATAGGAAACCTGACTATACAGTCTGTTCTATAGTCAAATGCATCAAGAACTAAACGGGTCCTGATCACAGAGACTTCTGGGAGCCAAGCAGTCAGTGTCGTCACGGTAACATTACTCATGCTACGACAAGATGTTGACAGTCTCAGATCACCCTCAGTATTGTTGCCTCACATCAGTTTATTATGCTGCCATGATAACATTGCTTTATTATGCTGCTCAGGGTTCACCTGGTCTACGCCGGACTATGAAATAGCTATTGGTTAATGCTACTTCTGTATGATGTAACTGTTTAGCCTTGGGCTAAGAGACTAGCAGCTGGATCCAAACATCCAGGTTGCGTAAAAGAATGGATCCATATGTCGGCACATTCTAGGGTAATGCCGCAGCTGTCATTGGCTCCCTCTTTAGCACCAGCCTCCGGCAGCTTGATCACCTGATCGTTATGACTCATCTTCATTTGCTGTCATCTGGCATCACACCATTTTTAATATGATGTTCACAGTTTTCTGTCATGTGTACTTTTGTATACACAGGAGTATCCTGCTGCCTTTCGTCAAGGGATTAAGGGGATAATTTGCAATTTTTACTTTTTTTTGTCTTGTGATTCCTCTGGTGAATCAATTTAAATCAGTGGTTCCCAAACTCGGGGGAGCAGGGGTATTGCGG
>JABFEB020000092.1:29815967-29828774 GCA_019775895.2 Stomatorhinus ivindoensis
GGGGGGGACATGGCATAGGGGATGGGGGGTGACATGTCAGGGTCCCATGATACGAGATGCTGCCCAAAGACTGGCAAGTCCATTTGGGATTGTACTCCCCCAAATATTTAATTTGGATTCATTTACCCCCCATTAGAATGTTTAAGTAGTGCCCCCCTCAGCATTAAACGAGCTCCTGCAGCATGGATCGTGTGCCACTACTTATTACTCATAAACAAAACCATTTGGGAAGCACAGAACCCATGGAGCACGTCCAGGGCGACAAGTGCAGATCCTCAGACGGTGTGGTCAGGTGGCCACAAGAGCCCAAATGCGGCAGTAAACAGAGCGACGTGATGCAGCCCCCGTCCATTAATCCCAGGCCTGCTTCCTGCTGCAATCAAAAACCTGTAAACTGCACAAACATTCCCAAAGTGCTGCTTTATCTCAAGCTGCCTTCGCCTCTGACCACAAACAAGCCCAAATCAGCCCAATTACTTACCGATTCCTAAACGTTTTAACCCAGTTCTGTGAAATTCCCCAGAGGTGGTTCCAGTGAAAAACGATTTGTTTTTTTTTTTCTTCTCTTTTTGGGTCGGAGTGGAGCTCAATAAATTAATTACAATCCTTGATGTACATGGGTTCCCGAGAAGCATTTAAAGTGGCTTCGGAGGACACTCGGGAGAAATAATGCACCGAGTACAAATACTTGCCTATAAAACATTGTTTCTTTGGTGACTTCTGCTCCAGTGAGGTGCTTCAGCTCCAGTGAGGTGCTTCAGCTTCCCCGGAGCTGATCAGGAGAGATGGCCAGGCTGACCTCTCCCACAGGTCCGGAGAACCATCCTGAAAAAGCACATTTCTGTTGGGTAGCCTTTTAACTACAGCCATATTCATACCTGGGAAGTGCTTTCCAGGACGTGCCTCTGTTTAATAACTGTACCATTCATGTTCCATTATCAAGGGTGTAGATTAGGGCATGGACAGTACGGACATGTCCCCACCAAGACTCTGTATGTTTGGTGATTGGGTTCAGGGCTGATTCGATCCAAACCGATGTTGAAACCAAACCTACACCCTTATCAATGTCTTAGCATGTTCAAGTTATCTAGACTTCAACTAGTGGTTGCTGGCAACAGGGAAAAGGAAACGTGGTAAGTGGCCAAAATTGCGGAGACACTTCTAATTTCTAGAGATTACAGAAGTTTATTGAACTGTTGCTCCAGTTACTTATTTAATCGTCCAATGTGTGACATTTGAAACGATGTTTGATTGTTTATGATCATTACCATCAATAATTGTGCAATAATTTTAAAGCGTAATTCCAAAAATGCTCGGTGTATCCACAGTTTTGGCCACTTGTGTATAATACATAATATTCAATGAAATTCATTAATGATCCATCTTTCATAATCACTTGGTCAGAGGTGCAGAGACCGATAAGCTGAAGCCAAGGAGTAACGGAAATCCTGGAAGGGAAGAAGACATGCAAACTGGAACTCAAAACCCCAACATGAGATATGCCAGGCCTCAGAGTTACTCACTGACCACCACGCCGCCTGCTTTTGGAGTTTTGATTAATATTTCAAGACCCTCCTGTACCTGACATGTCTGCCGCAGAGGTGACTTGAGCATGGCCTCCTGAATGTTATGAGAAGAAAAGAAACCCTCTCGTGATGACATCTGGAGAGTTAGTTTCACCGCCTGAGGCCTGGCATGAATGATGTGTGACGCCCTCAAGCAGATCATACATGTACATGGCTGGGGTATCTCCGGTGAAATCTTCGTCTCTGGCCACACACACATGGAGACAAACAGGAGCTCCTGTCATGCGTGAGGAAACGCTCACGTGGTCGAGAACACTGAATGTCACTGGAACAAGCTGACACATAGGTAGTGAAGCATGGAGCGTGGACCATGTATCAACCTGTGTTGATACTTAGTCACTGAACTCACCAGTACTACAACAAACACTCATGCACAAGAAGATGAGCAGGATACTTGTGCAAGGGACATTAGGAGCACAAGGTGATGGTGCAGTCCCCTTGTTTGTGAGCATATGGCTGCAATTGGTGGGGGGGGGGGGGGTCAGTATGCTTCACTGTAATTAGCAGACAACCTCTTCATGTTTCCTTAAATAGCTCAAGTTGCCTTGTTTAGACTAAAAATAAATGTCCAATTATGTGGTGGTCATGGAGGCTGTCATTTTTGGAGCATGACCTCTGACCTTGGCCACAGCTCTCTGGGGTGTCCCTGATGGCCGCCACCCTAAAAATAGTGGTTGGCTCCATCCTCTGCAATAGCCCCAAAGGAAGCTACCCCCCATTTAAGCAGGGGTCAGGGGTCACAGGGTCACAGTGCTACAAGCATGGGGCCACCTGCAGGCAGCCCCTCCGCCCTGCACCCCCCACAGCACCTGGAAAGGTCCAAACAACACAGAATAACTTTTATTGTCCTTTAATGGCGTCTCAATCAGAACATGAAGATTATTTTGCTGTGGACCTTATTGTCACATAAAGAGCAGTACATACAATTATCAGCTGAACAATGTGATTTTCAACAACAAGATTAAATGAGTTTTTTTTATGGTAAAGTGTATTATAATCATTATGTAAATTATATATAAAATAACCAAGAAAAGAAAAATAAATCTCCATTGACCCAGAACTAAATAAGTGGTTGGAAGATGGATGGATGGATGAAAACCAATAAATTTATGGCCAAATTCACTATTGTATGCTAAAAAATAAATAGGCACAGGTGTAAGATTAACAGATTTGAGACATTTAAATTCTCCCTTCGAAAACAGCAAGTTTAAGTTAGTCACAGTTTCTAGACAATGTGACTCTATGCTAAAGTTACTATTTGACTAATAGATTTAAGACTAGAATTCTGGGCCCTTGTTTTCATTTGCTCACAAAATTACTCTCTTGTTTAAAAGGAATTTAGAAGCAGATTCAGCTTGAATCCATTCCAGGGAGCTGGCTAATCGTCCAGTGCAGATGTTCAGTCTCAAACAAGACCAAGAACAACAAGGAGACCCTTTCACACCTGGCAACTCTCAAGACAAAACTTGGCATCCACTATGGAACCTGCAAGGGCTGCCCTGGCCTGACCTTTCACCCCTGATGATGTCAGTATAGTTCTCAGCCAATCAGAAGGCTGGGATCTGCCCTTGACTTTGCTGGACTCAGACACAAAGACAAATGATTCTATCAGATTAAATGTTTTTTAATGGCATGCAGGGAAAGTAACTCTGGACCTTGCTGGAAACCATATGTGGATTTCTCTGATAATCATTCCAAATGAGTCTAATTTGTAACCAGTCTGTGAATGGAACTGTTTAGCTCCAGCAGACGTCCACGTGGAAGCACTGTTGTTTGTTGCACCAAACACTCCACATTACAAAGCATGGCCATATCAATACATTGCTCTGGGTACATCCACCTCTTCTGCCTTCCTGGGATAACAAACTGTGTTCAGATTAAATGCGACAAAGACACAGTGCAAACATTACTAAGCCATAAAGGAATTGTAAACAGCTATACAAGGAAGTTTACCTGAAGATTACAAAATGTAAGATTCCAACTGTTAAATTCTGTTGAATTTAACACTAAATGAATGAATTAATGACGAATGATTGAATGGGCACCTTCCCTCTGTTTCAAAGATGGACAAGTCTATTTGTTGTAATAAAAAGTGTCTCAAGCAACAGATAGAAAAGTCATGATAGAATTGTTGCAGGTTGAACTGTCAAGGCAGGTCAAGGCAGGGAAAGGTACTTCATCCATGTAGGACCTACGACCCCAGTAGGAATGGTCATTTGATATCGTCAGTGGTGCTTCAGTACTGCCTGAATGAGGGGTCAATGAGTCAGCTATGTTCTCATAATTTTCCACGTGAACGTATAACAGTACAAAATAATTTCTTATGAAAGATCAAGAACCTGACTTATAATCCATCCATCCATCCACTCACCCCCCCACCATTTAAAATAACGTGTTAATTAATAAGTTGGAGTTTCTGCATTAGTTTTGGGAAGGAAATGGTTTAAATTATGGGACACACAAAACAGATTAGGAAAAAAATCATACAAACATATGCAGGATATACAGACCGAGACAATGAAGGATTTTTTATTTTGATGAGTATTAACAATTCAGGTCATGCAAATTATTTTGCTGGTGTTGTGATGTATTTTAAGCCTCTTTAATTATTGATATAATGCATTGTTCTTCCCTTTCCTGTTAATGGATTGATGAATATTGAATCTGCTGTGGGGTTGCAAATATCTCTCTAACAATACCTAGCATAGCTATAGAACTCAGCACCCTATCATGTAATATACTGCGATGTGCTACAATATACCTATACCAGGTTTCACACACACACACACACACACACACACAGTATGTGGATTGTGTTTATATTACATTGTGGGGACCAAATGTCTCCCAAAATGTGATCAAAATCTGTTTTTTCATTTTTCAGGTTCCCACAAAGATCTGTGAATGCAATAAAAAAAAAACAAAAAATGCCAAAAGTCTCATATTTCGTTTGGTTACTTACGATTAAGTTCAGGGCGGGGTGGGGGATATGGTTGCCACCCTGGCATTTTCCCCTTAGAAATCCCCACAAAGACAGCGAACTTCTTCTACACACACAAAATCATAGGAGACCATTTGATATGGGGGGAGGGGGCATCAATTAATTTAAATGCGAAGATCGTTTTATTGAGCAGGAAGAATGAAGCCAAATTAAATAATGGGGGGTAGGGGACACATGCTAATTCCTCCCCCCCCCCCCCGGTTCTTATATCTGTTACAGTACATGCTTGAGTTATGTACTATTTGCTAAAACTATACAATTTTATTTCAAGCAATTAATTTTCAAACTAATCTCCAATTGATTTATATATTGTCTTACACATTAATACATCTGAAGGCATTTTAGCAGTGTGAGTGTGTGTGTCCCTGTTACTGTGTTTATACATGTAATAATATAACCATTACAGAGGCCTGTTATTAATCACTGCAAAATGGGCTGAGTATATTATATACAGACCTACAAGTTTTTATGGGGAGGACACAGTTGTTATTAAGTTGTTAAGGGAATTGGTCTTCTTTTTCTACCAGGAATCCATGTGTGATGTTGCGTTACTGCCTATGTACAGTTAAGGGCCACCAGGCCTGACTGCTTGTTTGTAGACGTTACCTGGAAAATTGCTCACTAATGGTATATCTCATGCAATGCTGGGATGGTGCCCTGAGAAATCGATGGACTGTTTCCAGAACAGCTCTTATCCTCAGACATACTCATCGCCTTTTGTGTTGATGAGACTTTAAAGATGATTGACTGCATCTTCTCTTGCTCTCCTACATCACTGATGGTCACACGTCTTATCTGAACCCCAAATGGGCGGGTCGCTCCCTGGCCAGTATCTTGTGTCACAGTACTCCACCCTCTGTTATTTTCTTCAAGTCATTTTTGGTGATTCAAGGTGCTCAGTCACCCCAGAGGGACAGTCACGTCCCTCCAGAATTTGTACCAAAACCTCAATGTCAACCCTGACTCATGGGCAGTGTGAGAACATTCCTCAGTAGAACTTCTAGCTGGGCTTAATAACTCTCACCATCCTTCATACAGCAGCTCTGTGACTTGCTGCTGTTTATAGGACAGTACTTGTTCATGTTTTATTAATCAGTCAATAAAGGTATTCCAGTAGCTCAAGACAGCCCTTGGGGACACTAAGATAGCATTTTACATTAAATTATAAATATATCTGAGAAACTGAAAAAGGGAAATTGAAACAGAAATCGGGCTTAAATTGTTTTAATAAAAGGATCATATTTATGAAGAAGCTCATCCTGAGTGGCTAACTGCTGGGCACCGCAAACCATAAATCAGCCAGTTTCACGAAAATGTTCGAATTACATACAAAGAATCATGTGCTGGCTCAATTAAAAAACCTCTAGATTACAGGAGATAATACACAGACGGCAAATCTTAAATTGCCAAGACAGGGAGCCTTTATTTTAACTTCCGACATTATTTCCCGGGAACACATGCATGCATACTAGCATAGCACCCACAACACTATAAAAGGATATTTGTACTTTGATCTAAAAAGCATAGCTTATCTGTAAATCATTCACTGGTAATTCAGCATACGAACAGAAAGGTGGCAGGTATCGACACCCGACAGAGTCACTTGAACTCATCACCGTACAAGAAGCACCAGCGGGTCTCAGTGAATCTTTAAAGTGCAGACAAGGTCAAGCGCTGTTCTTACAGCACACTGTGGCACTGCAGAAGGGCCAGGCACTGTTTGATGGCCTTTAATTAAAAAGCGGAGGGCAGGGAGGGGCTAGGTGGGGTCTTTCCTTACCTGGTCCCGCCAACCTCCTGCTGTGATCACCCAGCCCTGTCTCCATTATCGGGGGGCATCAGCGTCCCAGCCAAGGGCTGACCTCGTCACTCAACCGCACCCCTTGCTCACGGACAAGAGCCATGCCTCTCCGGGGCAACTGGAGCCTCATCCTGCTTATTAAACGTTTGTTCATCCCGACAGGCTCCAATTGTGGATAATTGTCTCTTTCAGGGCTTGGACCTGTGTGATCTCCCATCCACTCAGTCTTTGTTCCGAGGTTTTTTTCTCTCTTCTGCTACAGTTTAATTAACAAAAACAAAGAGGAGGGAAAAAAAAATGTCAAACCACACTTTGATCTGATGTGCCCAGTTTAAAGCACTGCAGTCTTTAACTTAGCAAGCTGTCTTTAGTGATACTACAAAGGCTGCATTGTCAAGCGTCATTCTAGTTTTGTCAAATCCCAACACCTAGAGTGGCATCTTTGCACCTTGTTTTATACTATGCGAAACATTTTTATTGATGCATTTGCCACATGTTGAGCTAGTATGAGCTATACTTTAACCACAATTTAACCACAGGATTCCCTACTTATTGTTTTTGTGTATTTTCAAACTGCAGTGTTACTAAGAGTGATATAATAGTTACAGTTACGTGTTCAGGTCAGTTGAAACAGATCTCAGATCAATGCTACATGCTCTACTGCCTGTTTCGCAGTCTCTACGGTTAAATGGAAAGGAATTAAAATGTGAAACCTTTGTACAGTAGCTGGTGAAACATTTCAGGGAACAAAAGGTCAATTGTTTCACCCCAGGTATGGTGCTGGGTGTCCCTGGGTGGCGAGGACAGCACTCTCAGAGGTTAAAGGGTCAGATCTAATCGCCTGCCTGTTCTGTTGCAAATTAATGTTTATATCACCTCTGCTCCCCAGAAGAAATGTAAGAGGGGGGAGGGGGGGGCATATCGAGCCTCTTCTCTGAAAATGCTGTAACCAAATTCTTAGGTGGAGCGTTTCATGGGGGTTTTGAGGGGTGGCAGTGCTGGGAATCCAGGAGGATGATGATGTCGTCACACAGTGGTCTTGTCCTCGTTGGGGGGGGATTTACAGGTTTAATGGGGATTTAATAAGAAGGTGCTTAAGTAATTGTAGGAGAGGGTGAAAGCAATAAAAATGATGCTACAATAATTTCTGTGTCTCCTACTTAATCTGTATTTTAATGCGTAGCCAGCTGCTCGCGGCCCGCAGGCCTGCCCTGTTGTGCGCCTCTCTTCAGCTAACAATATAAAATGACCACAGCCTCTGTCGTCATTGCCAGGATGAGGGGCTTCTAGGTAGCGAACAAACTACGCTTGTCGACCCCTCCGTCAGGTTCCCGTGTGGCTCCGGTGCAGTCGAGCAATGCAGCGGGTGCTGAGATGGAGGGGGCTGCATTGCTCACTTTGAGATGACTCCCACTTGGCGGGTCCCCAAGTGGGTGTGAGGGGAGGCGAGGACAGGGACACCCCACAAAGGCCCCCCTGTGGCTGCTGCAATCACAGACACAGTCCCCCCCATACACCCGCAGTTTCTCCCTGGTCTTGACCTTGTTCCCCCATGCTCCCTCGCCCCCCCCAGGAGCTCTCCCGCCTGGGTACGAGTCAGCGATAACCTCCTGCGCACAGTGCCGCAAACACTGCCACGCATTCTCACACACGCGCACACCTGCGCCACTGCATTATGTGGGAAAGGCCGAGCATGCCATTTGCATCCAATCTGTTTGACATCATCCGCATGTCAAGGGTGCCCTCCCCGCACTTCCTCCCCGCAGCTGGCCACATAATAAACTCCTAATGGTGCCGACTTAACCGTCCAGCTGCATCGCAATAGGAGCGCCATGTGTGAAATTAGCATGCTACATGCTCTTTCATTATTTGATCAGGCCCGGCACTTATGACTGCACTTAATCACAGGGGCTGCTCCGAGCGGGAGAGAGAGCCAGGATGGGGTGGAGCGCACATACAGGCTGGGGTACTGCCCCTCCACCCCCAGCCCATACCCCAGCTGTATTTCTGTTCCCCCCACCTCTTCTACCCAATTTCCCTGCCATGATGTCACTTATTAAAATGACTCAAATCAAGTGACATACCCCTGGAACGAGTATACTTCTTTTACTAGTAAACTTAACATTTTGTTTAAACATCTGATATACAAGCAGCATTTAAAGTAAAAGATTCAGAATGTATTTTCAGGGGATCGTGTTAAACATTTTTCTGCAGATCTTTCTGTATCTTGGAACGGATTTCTAAAGGGCATTGTTGAAGATCAACAATTAAGACGCCTTTATTCCCTTATGTGCTATGATCAGACAGAGAAATGACACACAAATGGAGTCTGACACATGAAAGACGGCAAATGAAATAATTTGATCTTCTAGCCTTCATATGTACGAAATTTTCTGTAGCATTTTCCATAAGCCCTTTTCTTGTCGTTTTCTGATCTCTTTAAAATCCCTACATGAAAATATCCTCAGATTTGGTTTCCTACCACTTCCTCAGTGGCAGCAGCAGTTTCCAAGAACAGAGAATATGGATCGATAAAAGCGAGTGGATTAGCTGTCTATGATGTGATGTAGTGTACCCCTTGGGGTGAACTAGCACCCCCTGCCCCCACCTCCACCTCTGTCTCCGCAAACAGCCCTATCCTAGGTCATGTGGTGACAATGTGTGCACTTTGGTGGAAGTCTGCGCCAAGAGGAAGTGTGTCGATGCCTGGAGGAGCCGGTCCCAGGAAACAATGTTTATCCTGTCCGCTGCCTTTGATCTCTTACAGTTAATAACTTCCTGCACCCTGTACGTGAACTGTGGCACTGTGGCAGGGTGGCGAAGGGGATCCGGGAGGCCAGTCTAGGCGGGTTCCAGCTCCTCCAACTTAATAGATGTCGGGAGGTGATAAGATAAGTAAACAGCGTGGTGCGGTCACTGGAAGAGCACATCTCAGTGGAACACACATGGCGAACTACGGATTGCGTGTTGCTCTGAGCGGCGACACCAGGGAATAGAGACAGATATTTAAAATAGAATGACAAATTATATTGTGATGTTTCCTGCGAACAGTGGTATACACAGTGGTATACACAGTGGTATATACAGTACACTGCGCAAGCTTCTGTAAGTGAATTACAAGTAAATTCCTCTGCAAAATCATAACTAAAGTCATAGTCTTGTAGAATCCATCTTTCGCCTCCATAAGGAAACCTACCCCCCAAGGAACCTCCTCGGCTGCCGAGCCCCCCCCCCCCCCCCTGGCTCTGTGGCCGTTTTTTTTGGGGGGGGCACGCCCAGAAGATTAAAAGTGTAGATGCATGTTTTACAGATTAATGGGGACCACTGGCCCTCCAAACGGGCCATCGGGCTGGGAGACAGACCCGGGTAGCGGCACGTCAGGGTCATGTGATGGCATTCTCTGAATTTGCCCTGCACAGGTACATTTACTGTTTATACCTGAAATGGCAGAGTAACTCCCAACAACATAATAAGCTTCAGGTGCTTCCTCTGTGACAGTCAATACTCTGTGGGTCCCTGCACAGCGGTCACTTACATTTACATTTATTTATTTGCCAGATGCTCATATGCAAAGCAATGTATGTATGTATGTATGTACAGTACTGTGCAAAAGTCTTAGGCAGTCAATGAGAATGTTTAAAGCCATTTATCTGGCTAGTAAGTGTGTATTTGCTCAAGAAAAAAAATCAATGTAACATTATAATATATGCAAATGTAGAGTGACATAATAAAAACTAACAAGAATGTCTTCTGTTCTCCAAAAAGTCACAGACATTTTGGTGGATGGCGAGATGAACAGCGCTTCAGTTCCCAAACCTCTCCTCAGGGGCACCTCAGCCATTCCATGTGTTTCTTAAATTTCGCCACTTATTGTCACTTATTAATTAACTTTATAAAGTTAATGAGATATTGATTAGCTATACAAGGTGTGCTAGTGGGTCAAGTCTAAAAATAAATAGCTTTATGGAATGGTTGCTGCAAATACTGGGGTGAATTTGTGTGTGTGTGTGTGTTTGTGTGTATACAATTGACCCTCCTACATCACGGGGTAGAGGTGCAGTGCCTCTGTCATCTGGAAAACCTGTGTAAAATTTTCTGAGCCCCTTGGCAAGCAAAGCAAGCGCGCGAGTGGAGTGAAGCGAAAAGATACAAGGAACGTGAGATACAAAGATCACTGAGAGATCACTGCCTGACATCACGAGATGTTGCCGCTTGGAGTCCTCCAGACCAGCACTGTACATACATTTTACGCATTTATGAGTTACTAACCTTCTTGTGTGACATCTGCTGGCCTTCACGTGTCGTCTGACCCAGTGATATATTAAAACTGCAACTGGGAAAGTTGCCATGCAGAAATGTCGACTGCAGGTATGTCTGTATGTATGCATTCATACATGCCATGTACAGTATTGTGCAAAAGTCTAAGAAGAAAATGATGCCTAAATGATCTTCATCCTGGTATAAAACTATGATATTATACTTGTCAAAGTGTCCCATGAACTGCAGCAACCTGGGGAGTAGTTAAAGATGAATGGATGGGGGGGGGGGGGCTGAGTCTTTACTATGGGGGCTGATAGCAAACTATTCATGAATTAAGCCAATAAATACACGTTTATTTGGGGGGGCTAAAGCATACCTAAAATAGAGCTAATGACGCCCCTGGCAGCCACCATCTGTAGGGCCATGTAGTACCTGACTTGACCACTGTGACTTGAGCACTACCTGACCCCGTATGGCTAATCAATGCCTCGTGGACTTTTTAAAACAAACTAAATTCAATAATTAAATGATCCGCTGGTGAAATTAAAGAAAACACATGGAATGGCTGGGGTGCCCCTGAGGAGAGGTTTGGGGACTGAAGCGCTGTTCATCTCGCCATCCAACTAGATATCAGTGACTTTTTGGAGAACAGAAGAATTTCTTGTTAGTTTTTATTAGGTTGCTCTTCATTTGCATATGTTATAATGTCAAATTGTTTTTTTCCCTGAGCAAATATACACTTACAACCCAGGTAAATAGCTTGAAACATTTTCTGACTGCCTCAAGCTTTTGCACAGTACTGCATGTATTCGTGTATTCATGTATGTAATTATTTATATACGCATGTATTGAGGCAGATAGTACATGGAGCTAATTTAGGTACAATTACTGCTAGGCTGACCTTACAATGATAGACCAGAATTAAATTCAAGATTGTTTCGAAACAAGTGCCGCACCAACACTGCTCACGCCTCACACCAGAAATAGTATTCATACAAATATCACCCAAGAGAGAATTCTGTAAGAGACCGAGCCCAAGTGCAGCACACAAAACCAATAAGCATCCAGCAAGGTCTGGCAGGTCGCTTGACAACGGAAGGAGATTATGGGAGATTATGAAAGGCAATGAGATTCCGCTGGAGGATACCGTTCCATTGTCATCGCTCCGTTTTTCTTGCATCATTAACGCGGGCTGCTAACTGCTCAGAAAAATGCGCCAGGGTGTTCGCTGAAAGAGAATATGTCCTCTCACGCAGCTCATGTAGAAACCTAGCTAAATGTAGTAATTATACACTGCTACAGTAAACGGAAAAGACAGGTTAAAATGGTTTAGACAGGGAAGACAATATGTATATTTAGCAAATCTATCACGATAAATAAATGTATAAGAAGAATTAGATATAATAAAATCATCATATAATTAAATATTTAGAATGTGCCAATTTGAAGAATGATTATAACACACAACACCACAACAGAAGATTGAGACTTGTGTATATGCATAAGACAAGGCGATAACATTAAAATAGCTCACAACTGCCTTTGCGCAAGTGCTGAGTCTCTTTGAGTTCCATCTGGGTCCAGGTACCGGGGGCCTGAGCGCTACCTGCCCGATCTAGTCCTGTAAAGGCGCCCATGTTTATCCGTGGTACAGCGTCAGATGCAGGTAGAGATCAGCTTTTTGTCAGCATCTTTTCCGTTAGGTTTTTTTTTGCCTAATTGATGATGAGCGAGATGATTTGTCCATGAATCAAAAATCTTGTGGGGAATGTTAAATATTTATGTTAGTCCCTATTTAAGAAGGGAAATTTCGGCCCACAGAGTAGACACTAGTCGGGCATTTGTATAAATCACAAGAGCGAAATTGTGTCGCTAGTGCTAACTTTCAGGCAAGTCCTTTGTTTCACCTAATATGCAATTTTCCAGCATCTTTCCTTTTTGTAGTTTTCAGAGTTTAATACAGGAGCGGTCTGGCCAAAATTACAAATACCACCCACTGTAATACTTAAGAACACACGCGACGATTTGTGTTAAAACGACACCAGCCAAAAATGAATTTGCCGGAATTGGGAAATATATTCGGACCTACTTTTCTGACATGACTGACACCTGCTGGCTAAGAACCAAAACCACAGCGGAGACTGAAGTAGGTTGGTGGT
>JABFEB020000092.1:29832549-29852822 GCA_019775895.2 Stomatorhinus ivindoensis
CCTCTGTCATCATTTTAAGTGGGAGAACTTGCACAATCGGTGGCTGACTAAATACTTTTTTGCCCCACTGTATGTATGTGCTGTATGTATGGGATGTATGTATGTGCTGTATGTATGGGCTGTATGTATGAGCTGTGTGTATGTGCTGTGTGTATGAGCTGTATGTATGGGCTATATGTATGTGCTGTATGTATGGGATGTATTTATGTGCTGTATGTATAGGATGTATGTATGTGCTGTATGTATGGACTGTATTTTGAGCTGTATGTATGTGCTGTATGTATGGGATGTATGTATGTGCTGTATGTATGGGATGTATGTATGTGCTGTATGTATAGGCTGTATGTATGGGATGTATGTATGGGCTGTATGTATGTGCTGTATGTATGTGCTGTATGTACGGGCTGTATGTATGTGCTCTATGTATCTGCTGTATGTATGGGATGTATGTATGGGCTGTATGTAAGAGCTGTGTGTATGAGCTGTGTGTATGGGCTGTATGTATGTGCTGTATGTATGGGATGTATGTATGTGCTTTATGTATGGGCTGTATGTATGAGCTGTGTGTATGTGCTGTGTGTATGTGCTGTATGTATGGGCTATATCTATGTGCTGTATGTATGTCCTGTATGTATGTGCTGTATGAATGGGAGGTATTTATGTGCTGTATGTATGAGATGTATGTATGGGATGTATGTATGGGCTGTATGTATGAGCTGTGTGTATGTGCTGTATGTATGAGCTGTATGTATGGGCTATATGTATGTGCTGTATGTATGGGATGTATTTATGTGCTGTATGTATGGGATGTATGTATGTGCTGTATGTATGGACTGTATTTTGAGTTGTATGTATGTGCTGTATGTATGGGATGTAAGTATGGGCTGTATGTATGTGCTGTATGTATGGGATGTATGTATGGGCTGTAGGTATGTGCTGTATGTATGGGCTGTATGTATGGACTGTATTTTGGGTTGTATGAATGAGCTGTATGTATGGGATGTATGTATGGGCCGTATGTATAATCATAAGAATCATATGTGTGATAATCATGAAAATAATGGTAACACTTTACTTGATCGGACATAAATTCTTAGTTTAAATAATAAACTCTGCTACTACTGAAGTACAAATCCTGAACAAATATATTTGCTACTTGAGCTAAAATATGCATCGTGATTCATTAATGATGAACCAACATGAGATCAGTATTTAACTTGTGTTATTCATGATTTGTTCCTTCAGCAGTTCACAAAGGTTTACAGAATTAATAGACATAGTAACAAATATAGTACCTGCTTGGAATGAAAGATGCATCATAATTCATTAATGATGAATGAACATGAGATCAGTATGTAACTAAGACAGTTTGTGGTTAATTAATACATAAGTAATAGTATAATATGGTATCATTTGTGCCCCGACAAGTAAAGTGTTACCAAATCACTATTAAAATTAGAGGGAAAATGCTAATATGGATGGAAGCAAAAAAGAATAGAAGCTGTGTCAGACTCTATTGTGTACTTCTGATATGACCCACTTTTGCTCCCAGAAGGGTAGATGAGGCACGTGTTCAGGGGTCTTTCTCTATACCTCTGTTGTATATTTTTGCACTTGGATCTTCTTGTCCACCTCAATCATTCTGGCTATTCTCCTCTGGCGTGTCCACTTCCCAAGTGATTTTAGGCCATTGACTGCTGCTGATTGGATGTAGGTGAAAATCCTAGGTGGTAACTGGGACACTGGAACCCCTACATCTTGCACCAACAACCACAGCACATTCAAAATCACTCGGATGAGGAATCATACTTGTTTTAATACTTAGCGAAACAGTAACAGATCTTCTTGACTCTCTCTGTGTGCTGTTTATATCTAGCTGCAGCCGCATGATTTGCTGTTTGAAGGACCCGGTTTTTCACATTAATTAACAGCCATATCTAATGAACCAAGTCTGTGTTATTTCAGATATCCTCCCCATACCTCTCTGTACTCAAAAAAAAAGCACTGCCCCCCTCAGCCAAAAACAATTCCCGGGTCACTGTATTCATTTCAGCAAAGGGATAAATCGATCATTTTTCCAGCATGTCAGCTACAGGGTGACTGTTTCCCAACAGGACACACTTTTTCCAGTCGACACGAGCTGCTGAACGCTAAAGAACATACAAGGTCCTGTAAGCATGCTTCAAACACCGCAGTCTGGGCTGGAAACCCACTCTGGCTGCCGGCAGAATCCTCTTTAAATAGAGCTGGGCTATACATGACAACTCAAGGATGCATTTTTGCAGACAGTTGACACAAACACCTGAATGTTGAATTGAAAAGGCCTCACCCACATTATAGCTCCCAGGGTGTTAAATTCAATAAATCTTAAGCTGGGACAGTAGGTGTGGGGGGAGAAGACAAACAAAGGGTGAATTTTTTTTATTTTTCTTGCACAGTTATGTAAGATGAGCTATAGTTTTAAGATGAATTATATTTTTGACACTAATTTGTATATACAGAAACGCTATGTATATAACGCACATACAGACACAATGATGGCAAGTGTTATGCAAAATGACTGCAAGTAGTACTTCAGATGGGTTTGTGCACAGGAATGGGAGTGCAATCCAGTCGCAAATCTGGATTGCAAATCAGGAGGCCGTAGCCTGCTTTAAATCATATACTTCTGGAGAATTCTTTCCGTATCCACGCTAACTGGGGCAGCGGCTGCTTAGCAGAAACTGTGGGGTTCCAGAAACAGAGGGAATTACAGCACCGTCCGTTCTTAGCCGGTCACTCGTGCGAGGCCCCCCCAGATAAGGTCCTAGTGATGGCAGGCGCTCACAAGTGGTTCCCTTTTCTGAGATGAGAAGGGTCTGATGAGAGCACAAGGCCACTTGATGTGTCAACACGTTGTTACCCTGCCCCCCACCCCCAACTCTTGCCAATAAATAAAATGCAATAAAATGTGAGTTGGATGCTTTGTTCTGGCAACCGGCCCCAGGTGCAGGTGACCTCTGACCCCTGGTATTGCAGGTGGAACAAAGAGGCCACTTGAAGCAGGGGAATGAGCACCGAGAGACCAGTAGCCACAGAGGACTGGGAGTCAACTGGTGCTTCAGAAGTCGGCACAAACATGTCAGGACCACGATAAAATATAATCCTACTGTAAATGACTAGCATGTGCTGCTTGCCAGTTCTCATGGGCCTGTACCAGATAAGCAGCAGCAACACGGATGCTTTGTCATGTTACTGTACATGGAATTTACCCCAATTAACAATTCTTTTCTTAAGAAAATGAGCATTTTCCTGTGTTACTTTTGTCTCTGGTGCCCAGTAATCGGCAGGTTTTAAACAGAATTTTACCATCATCTACCAGGCCAGAACCTCTGCTTTAGCATAAATATATAAGGTTATTGTTTTGATAATTTATGGAATAACAAAGTACTGATAATCCCCTGAAAATCAGGACAAAAATGTCTCCCAATAGCAGATCTCACAGTTCCCTGCTTGTAGTATGTTTAATATAGTTTCATTTAAATAAGTGTCAAACAATAGCTTTTTAGACAAATAATTTAATTCTGAATCATGCATATTGGAATTGCCTGATGCCTCTCTTACACCTGCCGCTTTAATGACGATTTAAAAGGGTGATTTATGAAAAATGCCAGATTGAGAATATGCCAGTGATTCACATAAATATTAGACTTAGACATAACTTTGGTGAGAGTGCTTGTAGCCAGAGTACACATAAAGTTTACCCTTGGGTATTTTTTACACGATTAGTGCAAATATTGTCACTAAGGAGAGCTGTGGTTAGCAGGCCTGTACAATTCAGGTGCCACGATTCTTGTGTTGTGTTTTTGGACCAAACATAACATGTACAATCCAAACAGATTTCAGAAAGTGTGCAGTGACTAATCTTAAGACAGCTTTATATTGTTCTATAATTATACTGCAATGAAAGCAAATAAAGGCATTACTCTTCGTGAATAGAAAAATAAATAAAATAAGTATGGCTGCCATTTACATGGGATGGATTTCACTGGCCGTCCTAGAATACAACCGTTAGGCAAGAGTGAGATATGTGTCATCCATACTTGACAGAATGATGACATCAACATTCAACACAGGAGATTTAGGGCAAGATTAGGCCTAGAAGTTCTAACCCCTCTCCAAAACGTCGCTCATGAGAAGCTCCACCACGGATGGAGTGGAGATATGGTCTGAATCAGGGGCTGGTGACAGGTGACTCCTCTGGCTACAACATCCAGGACAGTACAGCCTGTGTTTACTGGTCAGCTGGCAAGAACAATGCAGTCACTGAGCCAGGAAGCCAGGCAGCAGGAAAAACAGTACTCCAGTTTACGCCTGAGGACCTGCTGGTGGAGGATAGGCACTGTGCTTAACAATGATTTGATTTTGTTTTTTTTTTTTTGTATGACGTTGAACATATTTTCCTAACATTATTGATTAAAACATCCCCATAGGAACTTTAAGCATTTAAAATATATTCCATTTGCTCATGTGTACCAAGGTGGAAAATTTTAAAAACATTTTTAGCATTTTTTTCTTTTGCTGAAGGTGTCTAATGGTTAATGTTTATGTTTTTTCAAGGTATGTAAGTGGGGAATCAATAAAGTGTTACAGTGGATTTCCCACAATGAAATTCCGACAAATGTGTGCATGCATATTGTAGCATTATTATAGGAAAGTAAAAAAAAATTCGTACAGTCAACACTATAGCGTGGTCTATTAGTAATCGGCTAAAGTAAAATAATAAAACCATAGTTTACAATATACAGCTTCTTTTGTCTAATAGAATGAAGTTATTTCAGAGGAGAATAACATCAAAGCAGCGAGGCATCTGCATTTAGGAAACTGAGGTTAGCTGGTTGCTTATGGGTGGGCGGCATCACACACTCGCACCTCTGAGGCTGGGCCTCTGATTCCTACCTCCAGCTCTGTGTGCGTGGAGTCCCATGTTCTCCCCATTCGGTGAGGGAACTCCGGGTTCCCCGGGCAGTCCAAAAAGATTCAGTTATGTGAACAGGCATCTCATAGCATGAGTGTGTCCTGCCGAGAGCTGGCATCCCGTCCAGTGTGTCCTCTGTTTCTCTGTGACATCCCTGCAGTATAAGCTGTTATGTGAGACCAGTGGATGGATTTACAGTACATGGGGACTGGAAACATTTTTGTGCAGTAATCTTGGCTTTAAGGCTACACTGGCTTAACAGTGACATCTAGTGATGTTGCAAAAAAAGACCCGTAAACGGATTTGTGGCCTAGTGGAACGAGTGAAAATGTAGATGTGGGTGATCTCACTGCAAGGGAAATTCTCCGAGTTGGATTTTCCATTTTGCCCTCTTGAAAGCCATTTCAGAAACCATTTGTTTCCTTCTGCCAGATCATTTTAGACTATTATAGATCTTTCATTGTGATGTATTTCAGATCATTTTTCCTGAGTTCGGAAAATCAAAATTTCCTTGTACCCAATCCACAGATTCAGCGTTTATTACAAAATGTGCTTTTTAAAAATAAGATATTAAGGAAAATTTGAGGAATACTGCATTTAACTCAATCACTCATGCAATTCCATCCCTCACATTGAATGCGCATGTAAATAGTTGAGTTGCTTCTATAAATACATAGATGTGTATTAAAAAAAAAATTCTGTCCTCTGGAGACAATGGTTCTTCATTTTATTTCACAGAATCTGTGTTGGTTATTCAGTTATCCAGGGAGTTTTCTTGCTTGAGGGTGAGTTTGAGGTGAGTATTATGTTTGTGTGGTGCTGCTAACTAGTATATGAAGATGGGATAAATATACTATGAATTCTACAGCAAGGTGACCGGTAATAACAGCTGCAATGAGAGAAATTCAAATGTCAGTATCTGCAATTGTGTTGTTTTTAGGAGTTTATGTATTTAAATTAATATGCAACCTCATGTCATTTTCACACGACTTCCTGGGCAGGCTCATGATAGGTGGCATAACAAACGTCTTAGTTGTATATTCATCAGTATACCAACTATACTTAGAGTATTATTTTATTTTCAGCTAGTAATACAATTTAAAGTATTCAGATTTTTTTCACATTCAAGCAGAAGTTTGAGCAACTGAATATGTCTGAAATCAAATGTTGGTCCATTCCACCTGAGTACAGAGGTTGGGGCTAGGGGCATGGGTATGCTCACCCGTGCCGTGAGGCGATGGTCCTGCTCCAAAATGTCTAGCCCCCTATTATTGTTTATTGAGTTTCAATAGCAATGTCCTCCCAAATGAGGGGGCACACAGCGCTACAAAGGGGTGTTTAATGAACTGGATAAATTCTAGGAGGAATGAGCGTTAACATCTGTAACCAGCTGACCCAGTATTTTGGAGCAGGCTGTTGGTTATGTTGGTGGTGGGGGGGTGTTTGAAATGCAGGCAATGGTGCTGATGGGGGGCGTGGCAGGTCTGAAATATTAGAACAATAACTGTCCAGCATGGTGACATAGAGGAAGAGAGACACAGGGGTTTGATAGCATGATGGGTGCTGTTTGGCTGTTTGGCTGTTTGGGAGTTTGGCTGTTTGGCTGTTTGGGAGTTTGGCTGTTTGCCTGTTTGGCTGTTTGGGAGTTTGGGAGTTTGCCTGTTTGGCTGTGCGCTGTGGATCATTGGCATTTCCAATACACCAGCACTGGATGGCAGACGTAATCGGTCAAGGAGAATGAGGAAAATCTGTGTCCAATTCTATCGAAAATTCGAAGGCTTTTATTAACATCCATCCATCCATCCATCCATCCACCCATCTTCCAAGCACTGCTTTTATTGATATAATTATTGGAATATGTACCAAATTTTCGAATCGTATTCAAAGTGGGAGGCAGAGAATTACCCCATTCATCACTAAGGCGCAGTCTGTGGTACTGACGCCACACCGCGACTGCGTTTTACAACAATCTGAAAGGCTAAGCAGCCTGCCGGATTGTTAATTAAAATATTAAGAGGGGAAAACACGCTAGCCATTTCCGCATCCTCGTTGTATTAATTGCTTCACGCAGCAAGAGCCGGGCACCAGGTTTGTCCAGAAATCCCGCCGTTAAACATGAAACACGGCAGCCATACCAGCAGGGTACGAGCTCCTCCGGCAAATTACACAGGATTGTCACACCTCTGCTCTCTCTGGCTGCAGGGCATGCTGGCGTTCATGCCAGGCTTCTAATTAATTAAAGCAGGAGTGGGTTTTGTATTCCTGCTTTAAAGACGCAGTAACATAAGTCTTTTAAATAAATCAGAGAGAGGAGGCTCTGACCCCAGCAGCTGATGTGTTCTGTGGATCTGACAGTCAGCTGCAGCTCTCCAAGCAGCACATCTCCCTGCTAAAGTCTGCGCTGACCAGACCAGCAGGAACCTCCACCTTCTACAAGCGACAACACTGACGTTTCATCACTGAAATTCCATGTTCTGAGCAAGCTGGCACTGTAACAATATGAAATTGCTGAAGATGACGTCCACCTCCGAAATCCCATCAGATCTACATGAAAGACAATGAAATTACAGGGAATCTCCATAGTCATTATCAAGACCGTTGCAGCATATAGTCTATAGTCTAAAACTCATTCTCTTTAAAAAAAATTCTATATGGTTAGTGTAGTATTAATAATTCTTTCTCATTGGGGGATGTTTTAGCACGTTATCTTTATTTTTGTCCTTTGATGTTTCGTTAAAAACATGCTTATACTTTCTTCATCGTATATGCATGGCATTCAGTACCTGAAATCCAGTTAAACTAGGCAAACTCGTTTGTAAAGCATTCTTTCAAAATATGACCTCATGTTTATTTGCACAAAACATTTATGTTCAAACGAAGCTGAAGCGATTACTTAGCGCATGGTTTTACCCTATTATCGTAATAGTTACAAAGCCATTATGGACTTTCATAAGTGGGATAGGACGTACGACAGGGGTGTAATTAGTGGTTGAAGAGACGGGAGCCAACATAGCAGTCGATCATCGACGAGAAACCTAACTATTGTAGACAGGCTTAATAATTGAGGCACAAGTTTCATCCAACTGTGCAGCCGGAGCAGACGCAGCTGCTTTTCTCCGGCTGCGTGCTGCATGCGAGCAAGGTGTTGGATTTCTTTCAACTGTGCAACAGAAACCTGGGCGGACACGCACACCGCCCTGATGGCGGGAAACCCAATCTTCATCGATACGCCGTGCCAGCACCCATCCTCTCTCCGTGACACATCCTTCTCTCTTCTCCCTTTTTTAATTTGAATTTCAAAGCTGCAGAGCTGGCATGACATAAAACACACTGTCAGCACAGTGCCAGGGAAGCGGGGTGAACTGTTGACCAAGGTGGAACTCGCTGGCAGAAAGGAGTGAAACAGCAGCATTTCACCTGCCACTTGATACCCAGAAGAACTACTTTCCTGCAACAGGTCCTGTCAGAAAATTACAAAAGAGAACTACAATGGTAAAATAATATAAAAGCTCTGGCTTCCTGTTTTCCCCCCTCCCCATCTCACTTCGAAATCCCATTCTTATGTTTGCCAGAAATGATTTGTCAATAGAAATGCAAATTGTGGTGACACTCCCTCTCAGTGTAGCTCTCTATAACCCCTTGCCTGCTCCTGGCTTTCACACTCTTCTTTTGTTCCTCTTAACTGCTTCCCTCTCCCTCTTGTCATTCAAGGGGTAGGGCCTACAAGGCACCTGGCCCACCCCCCTTCTCTGCCCCACCCTCCGGTGGTCCTTTGTCAGGCACATACACAAGGATGCCAGTCTTTCTCTCTCCGCCAGCTACCGACCCACAATGCATTGTGCATCAAGATGGCAACCTTAGCCGCATGGCCCTGCGCACATTATATGCCGTTATTCAAGAAACCCTGCACTGGCATGGAATGCCCAGGGCATCAGCTTTCCGCTCCCCTGACAGGCGGGCGTGCAAGCAAGCGCGAGTTTAATGAATAATGCAAAGGGCATTTAGGTGTGGCTCAGGTTTGTTCATAGAAGATTCTTCTGATGTGTGCCCTTCTGTTAAGATGCCGCCTTTGCCGGCTGATCCGAAGCGCAGGCTAACGCACTTCATTGCACGGGAGGAGGCAATGTGGAGCAAAGACACCACGGAAAGCAGAGCCATCCGGGAAAACGCCGTCAGGTCGCAGTTGTAGAGCCGTCCGAATTCCCAAGTATTTTCAGACTGTTTTCACGGTTGAGGGTGGTCAGGAAGTACGGAGAGTTTGGAGTAAGAAGTCTTCAGAAGGTTATAAATACAAAATCAGGAGCTCAGCGGCACAGGGTGGCAAGAACAGCTGGAGTGTGGCATCCAAAAATAACTACTAAACCTTAAACCTCCAGAAACAGGCCTGTCAAAAAACAGAGACTTGATTTCTTTTTATTATTCCTAGCGCCGGATTGGTCACGGCCCTAAAACCAGGGCCCACACGCATATGTTTCAGTATTGCGTGCAGTTCCTTAGCCTCCAGCGTTATGGATGTGGGGGTTTTATGTCAGAGTACCGGCCTGCAATGCTGCCTTTATGTTGGTCCCACTGCTTAATCACCGCTGAATTACCAGTAGGATACCCCAGTACCACTGGAATAGGGTTCTAGCAAAATGGGTCAAACCCATGCTTTCAAAAAACCTTACAGCAGCTGGAACACCCTAATAAACTGAGTAGAGGTCAGTTTAAAGAGCCTCCTGGGGTTAGGTGGGGATGATGGTTTCTCCCAGGCCCCTTACCTAATGTATGCTGCAGTAATTGGATATTGTAGTTCTTTACGATTGATTGGTGTTTATTCAAGAGTCATGCTTTTATGCTTCACACATGTGCACAGCTGGGTATGGCAGGTCAGATGAAGGACCTTGCTTTCGTTTACCATAGTTCAACACATAACCTTGGTAGCCAAACATATACATTAATTTAGCAAAAGTGCTTTCGCATCCTCAGCAAGTGGGGGACCTCAGTCTTAAGATCCCCACCGCGTGCGTCAGCTTCCGCCCAAGGACATTCTTCAGCTCACTTAGTATGAGTCCTTCGGAATATCCACACAAGAACCAAACCCAGAGAGCGTCTGTGGTCCGCTTGTTTACAAATGCTTCACTCCAATGAAATCCCTAATTAAGTACTTTGAAATGAGGATGACTGGGTTCTTCGGTATAAGTGTTCTTCGGTACAAGCCCTGATGCCGTGTCCTTACAGTATGAAGAGTAAGCAGTGACATCAATGAAGGAAGTTCTCCTGTCGAGTTGATCCTAAAGGATACATAAGTGCACTCTCCATCAGTCTGGACATGAAACATCATGTGCTTCGTGTGTGTGGTCCAGGTATACTGTACCTTACCTTGTGGGGACCAAATGTCCCCACGTGATGAATGCCCTCTTTTCTTACCTTATGGGAACCAGGTGGGAAAACTCTGTTTCATAAAAATCTGTGACTGCAATGAAAAAACTAAAAATGCAAAAACCCTTTATGGTTATGATTAGGGCTGGATAGGGGTTGCGGTTGTCATAGTTAGCTTTAGCATTTTTAACATAGAAATGAATGAGCAGCCTCCAACAAGATATGTGCGTGTGTATGTGGGGGGGGGCATTGTTAGCTAGTGATCCTTGCACATCCTTGTCTCTGACACAATATACCATCACTACCCAGCAGATGTGCATTAGGAACCCAATATAGTAGGACTTAGCCTTGGAAGACCCTGGTCAGCGGTCCACCGAGCCCTATGAACTCCTCTAAGCCCCATTTCAAGCTTATTAAATAAGCAGCATTTGCCAGATCCAAGTTTTTCAGGGCTGTGGGCTGAAGGCCAGACCAGAGGTTGTCAGTTCTAAATAAGAAAAGCTCTGTTTTAGCACTAGTGGGTGTTAAGCACGATTACAGTGTCACTGACAGCGAAAACCCCATCTCACATAGTCATCAGGGTCCTCGATGTCACTGCCTTATTAAATCAACCGTCTCACCAGGATTCACGGCTGGATTATCTGATCGCCTAGGTTAGGGTTTACCTTAATTAATGGTTCACTTACAACCAGGTACACAGGGCGCAACACTTATGTAAATTACTGACATATTGCAGGCAGACAATTACAATGCGAGGTTCATAATTGCTGCTTTTGTGAGGCGAATGACACAGCCGACAAGCACAGCCTATATCCTCAAACTAATAATCGTTATTCTTCTCCCCTCTCATTCCATTTCCCTTTTTAATTATTCTGCCTTTCATTGTGTGTTTGAATCTCTACACTGGAGAGACGGGACAGGAGGCCGGGCTGCGGCAGGGGATTGAGGGAAGAGTCCCTCATCTCTTAACGTGTCTTGGACAGGCATCCCTTTCATGTTTAGTCCTCGGGCTCACTGACAGCTAACCCAGAGCGTTCCCCTCACGCGTCAATCTACAGCCAGTTCAAAGTGGCGCCCTCGCTCCCTCATTCGACTCCGATGGAAACACCACTAAACCCAGAATTTCGAACGAAAGTATGATAAAAGGGGTGCGATCCTCTGGTCACGATGAAAACATCCAAAGTACCTGCTGTGGGTTTTAATTATCACTATGGCAACGTATTTAGTGTTCAGTTTTCAAATGTTCCAAATGTTTTGAGCAGGTTGTTAGTTTTCTTAAATTGTTTACATATTGAATCCCGCACTTATGTCTTGTTGAAAAGATAATGGCTTTAACGATAAGTGAACCGTAAAATAATTGAATGAAATTGACACATAATAGCTTGTGGTTTTTCTTTGCATGACTATGCAGTATCTCCAGAAATAATGGAGATCCTTGTTTGGAGTTTCTCTTTGTTAAATATTATGGTTAGTGTATGGCATAATTAACAGTAACGTGGTTGGAAACCAGTTAAAATACTAGTTTATATAAAAACTTTAGACCACTTGTTTTAGGGTTTATTTTCTTTCAGTAGTTTCTCCCAGGCCTTCTAACCTTCTCTACAGTGGTTAATATATAACATATACTGTTGACACACACAGATCCCTTTATATTTTCTTTCACTAATCTTCCTGATTTTTGATTGTTTGATATTGGTAGACTTCCACAGAAAACCCCACAGGTCTGGCAGCTACACTGGATGTAACTATTACTGAAATACTTAATAATAAATTGTTAGTTAGTTCTTATTTGGAACTATATTTAATGAAAAAAGTTCAAATAATATGGCTGATGACTGATACCACAGTGGGCCCGAACTACACCCATACATCTCTGCAGCTTCGCTGGAAGGCCTGCCTGCTTTATTGGTAGGAGTCAGGATGTGCCTTTGAGACAGATCTCCCAGGTTACCTGCAAGTTGGCAAGTTGAAACATGCCAAATCCTTCTATTTCTTTTTTATTCTGGTAAACACTGTGAAACACCCTGTCTAAACCGCAGACGTCAGGAAACCAACAGAGCAAACTGAGACTTGTTTGATCCTCTGGTTCCACCCTCTTTCTGCTGCACCAACTCCTGCCCCCTCCATCCCATCCACCCTCCAAACACACACCTTTACCGGCAAGCAAAAATGCCACCTATCAATCATCTGGCTGCCTTCAGGGCAGGGCGGCACTGAGCTCCACTCGTTCTTGTGTCGAGGGGCTTGCTGACGGATCAGGGCACTGGTGAATTCCTGCGGCAGGTGACAGGGACAGCAGGTATTTGATCTGCATCGAGTGCGGAGAGAAGGAGAGGAAAGAGGGAGACAGACGGTCGGCGCCAAAGTAAGGCCAGAGATGGGAGGTTTTGTAAGCAACACCCAGTGTATGTTGTCTTTACAGCACCCTGGGAAAACAAAAACAAAAAAACACATGGCCTAGGTTCCTCGGTGTGTCTCCACACGTTCTGAAGCTTCCAGGAGGACCCTTTGACTGAACTGTGGCTTATGGTCACCCTGTCTGATACTCATGAAGAAATCAACTATAATCCTTAAGCCACATGTTTACGCTTATGACTCACAGACAAATACGCAGCGTTGTTTTTGTTTTTGATGCTGGATGAACGGCTCACATAGAATGCCACGGAACAGGAAGTTCCCTGAGCTGTAACGCTGTCCCGAAGTACGAAGGGGGCATTTATTGTTGGTATTCGGAACAGAAATTAATGTGATACTCATTTATGTCTTACCAGATCCATGTAGAATATGTGCTACCTTTACCAGGGATTAGCTACACTAGCAAATTCGATTGTAGGGTTTGTGCGCATACTATGGCGACTTTGTGTCTGCTAACATTGGCAGGCTCAGCTGTGGGAGGACTGGTGATGACAGAGGGAGGGCCAGAGATGCAGTGGTAGTGATAGGAGCTGCACTAAAACAAGTTTGTATCTGGTCTGAATTCTTAGCATGAAAGCTGTTCTCTCTGGAAGTATTTTAAATAACAAACAAGTGTGAAGGCCAATCCTTGAACATATTCTGGATGCTGTGGATGCTAGTAGTCGGTCTCGGTGCTTTTGCTGGTTTATTTGGTTTATGCACCTTGTAGAATGAAGACTACAAGCATGATGGAGGATTGAAACAGGAGTAGTGCCAGATGTGTAGAGGAACAGATCTTGAAGTTCATACTCAGCCCTGCATAACTGCCCAGGAATATTTCTGCCTTACAAGTCATACAATGGTCTTTGTCATTCCACATTAATGTAAATATTAAAAACAAGCCTTTTGTACTTAAACAGAGAAAAACTGTAAATGAGCTATTCATCTGATCCCAACATATGCAGTAGGTGTGCTTCCTTTTTCCTCTGAAAAGTACGCTAATGCTTCTCTGAGGCCCTTAAAAGCAGAATTAACATCAGCCCAAATCCACATGAGGGAACAGCACTGATGACATACTGTTTGACGTAGAGATCCATCCCCAATACTAAGGGGCCAGTCGGAGCTCCTCAGGGCAGCCTGTGTGAATGGAATGGCCAGAATGAGCCACTATAGAGCTGTGGCAATGAGACGGTTAAAAGGCTTTTCTCCTGCGCCGCCAGTCCTCCCAGCGCATGCAACATTGCATCACACACTGTGCCTGTAAACGAGGTCAGCTTGTATTTCCTGTTGCTTTGCACGCCACTCTCCTGGCAGTCCCAGACAGCCTCCGCCGCTGCCGTAACAGAACTTAGGTGGAGCGCAGCACTGGCGACAGACAGGCTGCTTGGAATGGAACCGGGAACCAGAATGGAACATTGCAGAAGACACAAAGGACATGACGATCGGCACCGGAATGAATCGGTCCTCCCCCCCTCTACCTTGAGTTATTACCTTAGCACAGGTATCTCGATTGTTTAAAACATGATTTAAGGCTCTGAGATTGAGATTACTGTGTCACAGCCAAGCATACCACATACAAGTTATTTCTATGATTCAACTACATATTAACATGTGTGGCCCAATGGGTCAATGATTATAACTGAACATGTCAAAATCAATTAGACTATTCTTAGTAAACCAGAAACACAACGTTATATCTCAACACAGATGTTTCCAAGGACATCAACTGCCAGAAAAAACATACATTTGTGATCTGTTTCCAATTGTGATACATTATAGAAAGTCACGACTGTGTCATAAAAGTACACGCCTAAAGGACAATGACCATGGCTAAGCCGTTCTCATGTTGCCATTACTCATTTTCACACATCAGCATAACATTGTCAAGTGAAAGCTATGTGCTGATTGGCTGAATGCCTCCAATCCATGTTGACCATCCTGTAAGGGAAGCCATCCTCTGTCCTCTATACTGCCCCCCCCCCCCCCAATGTAACATTAAAAGCAAAGTTAAAATTTATTTATATAGCACCTTTCATGGACAAGATTACAAAGTGTTTTACCATTGAGCACCATTGAGCACTGTTGCTAGTTAGATCAGCCATTAATTACTGTGCTTTGAAACATGTAGTTTTCCAGAAGAATAAGTGACTGAAACACAGATAAAAAAATACTTTGTTTCAAGGGATGTGCCCAGGGGGAATTTTATGTCGTTCAATTGTCATGATCAATTATTTAATGTATGTAATGAAGATAGAAAAAAATGTGTGTTCTCCACAGATGGTCTTTCTGGGCAGCCCCTTTTGGGGGGTGGGGGGGTGGCTGACGGTTGGAGAAATTCTCAGTTATAATTCCAGCACTGCTCCCCTCCTGACAGATCCCTGCCTCACGCAGACGATTCAATGTTTCCTCTCCTTCCCATGAATGGTCAGCTTTAGCCTCCACCAGGGAATCAGCTGTTTAGAACAGAATTTGTGGGCTATCCTGCTGCGCAAAGTACATGTCTGAGTATGGATATGAGTTCACAATGATAATTAGAATGTGATGAACTTTCAGGTTTTAAACAGAATTTTCTTTTTTGTAACTAATGAAGTGAATATAAAATATAACTGCTAATCTGAGGGGTTGGCTACCAAAGTACTAATACCAAAAGCATCCATTTCCCAGTCTAAAGCAGCATCTTTAGATGAACTTAGTGAGAAAGAAGAGAGAGAAGACTTCAAAGTTTTCAGTTTACACAGAGCTACAAGGGTATAATTACACTTCAGAAGCAAACAAGACCTCGCAGCAGAGGAGCCAAATTCTAAGGAAAACATCACCCTCATATCCATCTGCTGTAAAACCCCTCAAATTCAAAAGGAGCCCAGAAGATTATGCTGGTCCATAGTGTACAGGATCATTCGCAGAATGCATTATCCAATGATTATACAAACTCCTGCTCGTGGGTATTCTGCTACAGAAAGTACCTGTTTTAGCACACTGTAGGTGCATGTGAATATTTTCCATCATTTCACTGTATAGTGTGGTAACCTAAGTTACTAACGGCACAATCAAAACAGATTTTTTTTTTTGCACAGGCAGCAAAACAGAATCATGTGTCACTTTTAAAAATATGTTAATTTTATGTTTATAATAGAAAGTCTTAGGTGAGCAAGGTGTACAAGGTGAAATGATGCTTACACGAAAATATAATAAGGTCCTTGCTCTTTCTATTGTTTACGGACATGTTTATGTAGTGACACATTCTCACAGTTCAGTATGGAGGCACAACAAAACATATTCTTCTGTTGACATTTTGCTGTTATGTGCTCTTCAAATTCACATGCTAATTTCACATGAGCTTGGAAGAGCGGAGACTACTAAGTAATTACGATTCTTCCAGCTCCATCTGTCAGAGCTCCGTATGCAAGGCAAACAAGACACTGCTTTATTGTGGGGAGTCGGGGATTTCGCCCAAGGCAGTGTGTATGGCAGCGATAGAGCCACAAGCTTAAACCATACAGGAGTAGCACACACAAACGTGATCCCTCCGCACTGTGGCTGGCAGGTTTCTTGGGGTTTACAGGAGGTGGGGGCACTACTGACTGAGGGCATGGCATACAACACAGGGCCTTTTATTCGTTATTCAATTTCAAGGCAGAGTTGTGCACCTTGACTGTTTTCTCGCTGTTTTTCTCAGGGACGCTGCCTTGTCCCGTATTGTTCCTCATTTAAAAATAAAAGCCTGGGTTATGGCGGGCTGCTGTAGGACGCCTGATCTTCGGATGTTAAAACGGGCCTCCTGAATCCCTTCCTGAGTCTCGCATCACCCCTCCCTCCCCAGACTCCTCAGGAACCACAGTCTGTAATTGGGGACAGACCGCAGCGCACAGCCATAGATATAAATACCCATTTCTCCCGGCCTTGTCAAAATAAAGGCAGTGTTGTAAAAAAGAATCGAACATATTTTTTTTTTTTGCAGAGTGGCTTCTTGCTCTATTTTGAGTTGGCTAAGCTGCACCTTTGCTGAAACCGGGCTGCCTATTCAGGGAATGTGTCCATTTGGACTTCTAGGTAGAAAAAATTGTCACTTTTTATTTTAATAGGCTATTTATAATATCAGGAAATGAGCATTATACGTTTACAAATTTCTACAGTTCACTTAGGCGACTGGTTAGTAAATGTTCTGAGACAGCAGTACAGTTGTATCAAACAAAAACAAAAACTGGGAGTCAGGTTACCTGGCCCAGCTAAAATGTAGTTATTTAATTTTTGTATGTACAAGTGATTGCATAATCAGCAGTGATTTTTTTTTCTAAAAACCAAATAAGCAGGGAATCAAAGCTGCTTTCCATTTCCCAGTCTAAAGCATCATCTTTAGATAAGCAGGCCCTGTTAATGAAAGGCATAGAATCGGCATACCTGTTGAAAGATGGATGGATGGATGGATGGAAAAATGAATAATGACATAAAGGAGACTTTCATCTAAAATAAAGTTGTGCACTGTTCTTTACAGAGTACAACTCACACATTATTACCAGTGCCTAAACTTCTGTTTAACACATCACAAAATTTTTTGTGCAGTACAGAAATCTTTATTTCTTTTGACAACTTAGAACCACTTGGAAATGTATTGTTTTATAAAGGGCTTGAAAAAATACACAAGTTCTTTTCATTAAACATAGGCATGCCTTTCATTTTCTCTCTCTATACACTTAATGGCCATTTTATTTCCTGCTGTTCATTCATTCATCCATCCATCCATCCATTCATCCATCCATCCATCCATCCATTCATCCATCTTCCAACCACTAATTTCCTGTTGTTACTAACAGCAAAACGCAAAGGCTAGAAAAATATGCGAAGCACTTTTTCCAAGTGAACCCATGAAAAAAGCTGCACATCCGCTGGCCTGCTTCACACAGCAATCTCTCTTCTTTAACACAGTTCGCCACACCTTACACCATTTGTGTATAACAGCGAAGCCATATTTCACACGCAAATGTGGGGGAAAAAACTTTTTGAGGATTTAAAGTTTTGCTAACTTTAAACCTTGGTTCCGGTCTAGCTTTTGCTAACTTTAAATATTGTTTCCAGTTTCATTTTTAAATAAGACTACACTAATAAATACTATAGCATCATGACTTTGGAGACAGCATGGTTTTCTATATTAATTCTCTGTTAAATTCCCTCTTTCTGATTAACATGAAGTAGTCCACTAGCATTAGTATCTAACACCACCTACAGAACAGATGTTGACCAGCTGTGCTCTGACCCACGTCGTTTTGCAAAACTTCTGCAGCTTTTCATTTGCATTAAAAGCCCTTAAATGACTATTTCAGGCAAAACAATTTTATATGGTGGCTTTGGGGGACGCAGCCTAGCAAAATTTTCTATAAGAACAAATCTACTGAATGAAAACAAAGAAATGTGTTAACATCATTTGCCCTCAAAAGGCTTGAACTGAATGCTTCCTAGTCTTTTAACAGGATAGCAGCGTAAAGCAGGGGCCCAGTAATGTCAGGGCTGAGCTAACATATTCCATCCTTCACCTTTATTTTTAGTTTTTATATGGGACAAGGGTTGGAAGGTTTTGATAAAACCTCTCTGGTGGAGAAACCTAACCCTGCTTGTCGGTACACTTCCTACGGTAGGTCTTGTTTTTTTGGGAGAGAATGAACCACACCTCTGCTTCTCAACAACACGCCTGTCTGGCTCCAGGTGAGCCTGCCCAGATCATGCCAAGAATCACCTGCCTGGAGTCACGGCAGTGACCTACATTTGACCTTGGCATCAGTTAATCATTATTTCACCATCTTTACTGAGAAGAGCAACAAGTACCTACCCTACTGCGTTCTCTTCAAAATCCAGGCCAAAGTTATTTGCATTTCTGTGCCAGAATCCTAATAAACAAATTACTTTGACTGCCAGCTGAAGACCTGGAATGTTTATTTTAATAAAATGCCATCTAAATCTAAGTTTCTCAAAAAGAATAAGAAAATATGGCTTTTTTATGCATAGTACCTGTACAAGCCTATATGGTCAAAACTGTTCCTCTGTAAACCTTGCTACTATGCCAATTAACAATTTACGGGTCAATTTTGGGCATGGCTGAAAACTTGCAATTAGCATATGCATCTTCTGTTTCCATTCACAAGGAGTTATGGCTCTCTCTTGTGGATAGATTTAAAATTATATGATGCTCTGAATGCTTCAGTAAATTTCAGCAATACGGCTCCAGCAGGAAGCCCTCAAGTTTAACTTGATCTCACATACATAACCTCAGCTAAAGGGAACTGAAATGATTGAAAATACTCTGACGCTGCTCCTTTAGAAAAATCATCTACACAATGCCTTCAAAAGGGTCACACGTCCTCATATAATCATAGGTTCCCCTGCCGACCGCATGTGTGCACACTCCAGCACATACACAAACTACTGTGTCTCTGAATCGGCGAGGGAGTGGGTGACCTTCATTCTAAACAGAGCAGGGTCATGTCTCCAGTTTTAATTACAACCCAAGGGCCCGCTCACACACGCACATACACACACACACACTCACACACACACACACACATGCACCTCGCGCATGCACTCGCACAAGCCTCTCTCAATGAGGGCGAACGGGAGAGCAGTAATTCGGAGCCAAGCATCAGGCTTCCACAGCCACTGCCTAGCGTTTGAGCTGTGCCGCGACTGTGTTTATTTAGACTGTGCATAGACAGGCTGCACAAACACAAGGGAGCCCCCCGTCTGGGAAGCGGGCCCGGCAGAAGCAGGGACCGGAGGAATGCTCCAAGCCTGGGATGGTGTTCCGACTTGTCCCAGACTTCATGCCGTCACCACTGGGGTCTGTGGCTAGACCTCCCCGTGCCAGACCCACTGGCTCCAACACCCGCCCAGGCCAGTTGGGCTACAGCTCAGGGCCATAATTAGCTAGCACGCCTCAATCCCCCCTTCCCCTACCACAGCACTCTAAAATACTATTGTAGGAGCAGCAGGGGAAAAAAACGACCTACACAACTCATCCCACAGTTCCTTGGATGGCTCTTAATACTGCTGCTGTGGGGGCGGCGAATGGCTCCGCGTACATATTAATACAACAGAGCCAGAGCCACATGGGAGGCAATATATCAAATAGCATGCTCAGCTTCAATTGTTAAACTCTGACATTGAAACTCCCAGGATGCTCCTTTCTCAAGACTTTCATATGACAAGACACTGAGGAAAAACTACGACATTTAAAAAGCTGTCAAAAGCAGCATGAAAAAATTGAGAATAAATTAAAATGTCACTTAGTACCAGATGGGAAGGACTAGCATAACAGAATGATGTGACTTTGGTAGGGGAATGCAGGTAGATTTACCATTTGGTTAAGCAGTGCTAGGTATCCTTTACCCAGTGCTAGATATTCTTCAACCAGTGCTAGGTATCCTTTACCCAGTGCTAGATATCCTTCAACCAGTGCTAGGTATACTTTACCCAGTGCTAGATATCCTTCAACCAGTGCTAGGTATCCTTTACCCAGTGTTAGTACCCTTTGACCTGAGCTAGGTATCCTTTACCCAGTGCTAGTATCCTTTGA
>JABFEB020000092.1:29853485-29864129 GCA_019775895.2 Stomatorhinus ivindoensis
CCCCCCCCCCCCCCCCCCCCCCCCCCCCCCCCCCCCCCCCCCCCCCCCCCCCCCCCCCCCCCCCCCCCCCCTCGCTGTTTTCTAGGTAGCCATGGCCACACAAGCAGGATCAGGTGAGCAGCCTGAGCCAGCAGCAGAGGTCCCCAGCACTCCTACACTGAGGAACAGCTTCCTTCCCAGCGCCGTTACCAGACTGAGCCAGACGCTGACATGACACCACCTTCCTCTTAGTGTTTCATGTCATATACTTTCTGTGCAATATTTTGTCGTACCTGAAAGACACTGTCATTATATACAGTCAATCTTTTTTTTAAAACAGATTTTACTATTCTATGCATCACATGTTTCATAACCATTATATTTAATTTAATTTTATATTTATTTTACCTAATATCATGCCATTTATTTAAGTTATTAATACACTTTAATTTATGATTAGGTACACATATTTTATACATGTCTGTTACACATTGCATTTCATTGTACTTATTGTGTACATGAACAATAAAAAATTCTATTCTACTCTATTCTATTCTATTCTATTCTATTCTATTCTATTCTAATGTCCAGTCATCAATTTCCACAATTAACTTTATGCTAATGTTACAAAAATGCTAGTTAATGATTGGGTAAGACAGAAATGAAACTACAGTTCTGATACTATAAACTTCATATTTGGGGCAGTTGAGTTTGGTTTTCACACCAGCATTCTTGAGGGTTGTCAGACGCTCAGGGCATGTTCTCTCAGTGAGAGGAGAGAACGTAGCATTGATCAAACTGCATCAATATAGACGCAGCCCGGGACTATTCCAGCCTGCCTGTAGCCAGCACTGCTGATAAAGACTTGGAAAATCTTCCATGGCAACAAAGAATTAACCGGCTTGCGAGCTGCAAACCGCTCTATCCGTCCAGTTGATATATGTCATGCTATAAAGCAGCAAATTATATTGTAGATGGACCATTTCCTCTATTTTACACTCTTGCACTGTAATTTCCTCTGGAAAAAGGTAGCCTGAAATAACAGCATCCTCTGAAACCCAACCAACACATGGAGGTTTGCATGATCTGGAGTTGAAGCCCGGAGGTCTTCATGGGTGGTTCACCGTTAGGCCGCTCCAGCAGCCCACAACTCCCCAGCACACACACACACCTACGCACACACACACACACACACACACACACATATCTACATATACCCACGGGCACTCACACACACGCTGTCCACACATACACTCGCACCCACGATCCAGAGCTCCTGACCACCCTGAATGCCGCCCACCGAGCAGACCACCGAGCAGACCACTGGGCAGAGGGACAGGCCGTGCCTGCATTACAGGAGGAACACGTGAAATGGGTTGGTTCAAGCTTAATGAAACACCGTCGGTCCTCAGAGGGCAGGATTAGTGCCCTCAAGCAAGCAAAGGAACCAAATAAAGGGAAGCAGTGTAAATGGTTTTAACCAAACAAAATTGTTTCAGAACACAATCATTTTAAATACAGGAAAGTATATTTTGTGACGTCCTTGACACATACGAGGCTGGGATCTTTAAGTCAAGGGCGCTGGAGGGGTAGATTCAGGGCCCTGAATGCCGCTGCTTTACTGCAAATAATATTTGAAATTATCAATGAAATTTTATTGTGATGAATTATGATGAATAAATTGAGTTTTTTGTTTATAAAAATGTAGGATTTTGCAATAGAAGTTTGATCATGTTATTTATCTAATTTAAATTAGTAGCGATGAGTGCAGAGCATCATTTATCCATCCCTAACCGCTTATCCAGTTCAAGTCTACATACTTCAGAAAGGTATGCAATTATGCTGCAGGCAGACTGCATTATTTTATTGTTACTCGTGTCACTCGCTTTTGGAAGAATCTTTCTGGGTGGGACAGCAAATAGAGCCATGTGACATGAAGATGGGAGGAAGGAACAGGGACGTTATTTGGGTGCGGGAGTGAAGAAGGTTTAACTAAATGGTGGCTGTTAACAAAAGATGAAAGGCTGTTGCAGCATCAGGACAAGAGAAGCACACAGGAAAACCTAACGGCTTTCGGGTCTTTGGTTGGGCTACAACCGTGAGCAGGCTGATGGTCTGCTGTCCTGTTTGGGGAGGATAAACAGAATCAGGCCTTATAGTAATCCAGCAAAAGGGCTTTGCTTTCACCCCTCCCAGCGAAATCCCTGTCTTACAGCCAGATGGGTAAAGTTCAGGCCCAGAAAGTACAAATCCAGACCAAGGTTTCGTTTCAACCAACCAGTCAAATATAAGTCACAGTCATAGAGTACTCAACTGGTTGGTTGAAACAAAATCTTGGTCTGGATTTCTATTTTCTGGACCTGAACTTTTCACCTCCGCTTATAGCTTTATTGATGCCTCCCTAAACTAAAGTATCACAGGCCTAGAAAATTTGGTTGTGAAGTCAGTAAAAAAAAACACATGATTGAGCTTGTGCCTTTGGCTATAATGGTTGCTGAAGGGCCCTCAATATTCTAATTCTGGCTTTTCTGCAGTTTCCTGTGCCTAAATAAATAACTTCTTTCTGCTTCAATAAAAAATTTCCTCATAATGACCTATTTCTGACAATATGACCCGTTAGCCTGTAATATAACAATATGCACTAAGAAAATAATAATATTGTATATGAAACGATAATAGTCCATTAATGTGAGCTCTGCAATGGACTGGCATCCCATCCAGGGTGTTCCCCTGCTCTGTGCCCTGGGAGAGAGAATAGGCTCACCACGTACTGGGCAAGTGCTTATGGTAGATGCCCAGATGGATAATCCAAATATAGATTGTGTTTATACTGCATGTCTGTTCAATCAGAAAGGAAAATCTCATCTCTAAAAAGACATACATAAGATAAAATGGAAAATATATAATGCTAATAAAGTTTGTCTGCCTAGCTGGCAGTATCGTTATTATCATCATATCATGAACAATTGAGACTGAATTTGACTAAGACTGCGGTTTTGTTTCTGTTGTAGCTACACATTTTCTCATTGAGTTCAGAATATGAATCAGCATGAACGTATTCCTTATTTGAAACATATGTCGATGGCTTACGCTGAATGAAAAAGGTTCTCACTCTGCCTTACGGCTTCAATCTCAGAATATGTATACAAACTATTTGGCTTATATTGTTTGGCAAACTAACTGCGTATGCAAGTAAATCCTGATACTTGGGAGAGATATGGACTGTATGGACAAGACAGTAATGAAAGTCTCCCCCTCTCTCTCGCTCTCATGTGGAATATCGTGGGTGGCACTGGAGCGACAGAAGGCTCTGTAAATAGTTCAGGAGCAAGCCCTCCATTTCTGAAACCCAGATTTCCTTTTCTGAGGTTTGGACCCAGGCTGGAAGTGCTGTGCAGCAAGCCTCCCGTCGCCATGGGAAACCGCCACGGCTTCGCCAGCAGCACTTCAAGGGGACCGCAGCGGTGACCAGATGGCCCCGTTCAGGGGAGCACCCCTGGGCTCTGCCCCATTTAACTGTTTCGGGTGATCAAATATCTTCCTGGGGAGGGGGGGATTTCCATCACAGATGCTGAAGAGAGAACAGAAAGAAGCCCCCTGTTATCTCTCCATGTACAAGTTTAAAGATAATGCTGTGGGGCAAATTGTGGAAGCATTAAGGTATCGGGCTCAAACACCTGCCCTTGACAAGTCTGACAGCGTATCCAACAGCGGGTGAGTCATTATAGGGAACCCAGTCCTGGGAAAGACCCTAGTTTGTTGGACTGGGGCGGTTCCATCAAAGTACACACTTCACCATCCATCCATTCATGCATCCATCCATCTTCTAACCACTTACCCTGGTCACAGTCACAGGGGGGAGGAACATATGACTCGGCTATAACCTGAAAGGTACACGCACACACTCAATCATACATTATGGGCAATTTAGAGCCGCCAGTCAGCCCACCAGCGTGTCTTTGGACTGCAGGAGAGAAGCACCACCTGAAGGAGACCTGCACAGGGTGGGGAGAGCATGCAAACCACACACAGAGATTCAGGCTTCCACTCCGAGAGGTGTGAGGCGGCAACTTAGCCTACGAACTTCTCTACTTTAATACAACTCCAGGACTTAATGGCCAATCAGCAAATATTCCCACATGAATTTTAAATATTAATAAAAAGTCAATGTTAAATAATTACAATGAAATTCAATGAATACAAAGAGTGTGAAACATGGTACAGTAGCTCAGTACGTTGCACCAGAACTGCAGGTTTGAGTCCCGCTCGTCACTCTCTGTGTTTGAGGTCTTCCCCGGGTTGACGGACAGCCTCCTGCTCTCCAGATACATGCAGTTAGTTGAACTGATATCTCTAAATTGCCCTTGCATCTGCATCCTGTGCTTCCTGGTATAGACATAGTGATGTGGATTGAGTGGATAGATGCCAGGCGGGATGGATGGATGGCTCTAGCTGGGTGTCACGCTTAGCAGGAGAGAGAGACACGGATTCAGGTATGCAGGGTGAATGCAGGTTTAATGGGTTAAGCAAACAGGTAAAACTAAGAAGGGATAGGGAGTAGGGGAGCAGGTCAGAGGGAATGAGCGTAGATGTAGAGGCAGGCGAGAATCTTGGTCAAGGTTCGTATGCGAGGGTAGTTTCCGGCGGAGTCTGTCCGACAAGTAGGCACAAGACGGGAACACAAAGGGATGGGGAGACATGCAGAGCCGGGCTTGGTGGGACAGGCAGGTCAGGTACGGGATCTGGGCTGGAGAGATAAGGGAGAGAGGTAAGGGTGAGAGGTAAGGGTAGCACACAAGGCAGACGGAAGTGGTACAGGAAACCGGGGAGACAAGAGAGACAGTATAATGCTCAGTAAGGCTTCTATACATCAGCGCAATACTTTGCAAAGTGGAGAACTGCCAGTCCTCTTTTAACAGGTGGTCAATTAGAGGCGAGTTGTCTACACCCACCTGCTCCCGCCCCTGTGGGCGTGACACTGGGTAGGTCAATAAATATTTAGAATAATTATTAAAAGAATGGAATCAGAATCACAATAATATGGACATGGGGAGGGGGAAATGCTTCTCAAGAGAACTGAACTCCGGAGTAGAAATTTAGTTGTTAAAATGCTGAGCAAAAGCTCAGGAACTGCACACATACAAAAAGAGTATTTATTTATTTTGACAATTGTACTGATCTATAATTTATAGGACTTTATGAACAGTTATAGAACAGTCAATACTACTGATGTAGTTAGCAGAAATATTTCAACCAAGAAATAGTAGATAGTAAAGACATCACCCATAACTGCAGATTGCTTTTTGTAGCAGTTCATCCACCATGACTGATATTCAACAGCACGGCACAGATGATTATCTATCATAGAATATACAAGTCAGGACCGGGCTTATACTTTTTAACCTATAATCATGACATACTTCATGATGGCATCCATGTCAGCATTGTTTATTAATAGCGATTCCAGGAAAAATAAAACTAAAACACTGATCCACGAGGTCTGCATCCTCATGCTCGCAGGCTGACCTGCACGAACATCCACAGCTGATCTGAATCACCAAACAAGGCTGAAAGGGTTATATAATTCCACTGGAAATCCAGAGTAGCCACTGTTCAATCAGCCAATGACTAACTCTGTTACATAATGGTTTTCCTTAATTTTTATGCCATATTAATAAACAGGCAGAATGTGCAGAATTGCCCCCATTCCATTGAAGGCTTCGTGCCTTTGGCCAGGTTCCATATTGCAGGCAGTTACTTATAAATGCAAATAAGACATGTTATTAAAAAAGGAAAAAAACAAGACAGAATTAAACAAAAAAGAATTATTACACCAAAATTACAACATAAACGGCTGACCAAACGCCCCTGACAGACAGCACCAAAAACTGACAAAATGCAGCAAATAACCCCAGGCACACTACACAAACTAGGGAGACCTTACTAGGAATACACCTCCCCCAGGCTGCGCCCACACTCTCCTAATACCCCCCAATCCAGCCAGCTGACCTTATTTAAAACCCTCACCAAGCAATTAATCCAGAAAAGGGCAGCTGGGTTTGATTATCTGGGTTAACTGTGGGCACATTCACCATGGCAACTTGGACAATCAGCCAAGCCGAAGCCTGTGCCATTACTGTGCCCCACAGCGACTCAAACTGCGTGTTCAAAATGTTCCTTTGTGGGCTAGTATATTAAACATAGTAATGTGATTCATTAAAATAACAAGGCAAAGTCTTGTCATTTTAAAAAGCTGTTGATGTTTGTGGATACATTTAATGTGGAAACTAAAACCCAGACTGTATAACATTATATTATCATGGTGAAGTAGAAGATAGCAAAGGCAAGCGAGTATATAGCATGAGACGGAAGGCCCAAGTATTAGCTCTGAAGAGGGAGTAAGTGCATCAAACCATCTTATACGAAACACACCACTACTGACTTTGTTTCCACTGGTCTGTTATAATGTTTCACTGCACTATACTGTTACTATAACCTCGAAACACGCCAAGGCCACATTTACGCCTGTCGCTGCTAGTAGGGGTGCAACGGATCACAAACTCACGGTTGGGATCGTATCACGGTTTTGAGTCACGGATCGGATCATTTTTCGGATCAGCAAATATAACTTTTCTTTCCATTCATTACTTAATGAACTCAAAGAATACTTAAAGCAATTAACGTTTATCAGGCTCCGTCTGTATTTTTACTGCAACTCTCCATCGTCCAAGGATTCCACCACTATTTTTCTCTGTGCAGATTAAGACTTATTTTTCTCCTGATCTCAACATAGCCAAACTTGTTTTCTCTGGATGTTTTCTTGAAAACACGAAATAATAAAAGTAGTTGTCTCTGTGTAAAGAGCATTTCGCAATATACTCTCTTTCGCACTATTATGGCTAAACTTTGCAATTAATCCGTGGTTCACAGCTATAATCCACTACATCATTAGCTGCTAGTGCTGAAACTGTTTTAATAGCTGTTACAACTGAACTAACACTATAAATCAGGTTTCTGCCAGTGTCATTACAGTGACTCCTGTAAGTAACAGCTTTAGTATTGATGGTCTGTTGATGCTGCTACTATCAGCAGAAAGTGTTAGTATAGTGAAGCATGGTACTTCAAATGTTACTTCAAATGTAAAGTACAGTGAAGTAGACTACCATTATTTTACTATACCTATTATTACTTATACAATAACCACAGATATTACAAAACTACTACTGAAAATAAATCTACCAGTGGCCGTACTGCTTCTGCTTACAGTGCTACCGTGAGGGCTGCCATGCGGCCCAGCAGTTTAGATCATGCATGGTGACTGTGATCGCAAAGTTTCCCGTCTAAATCCAGGTCTTGGTGGGAGAGTCACATGTCCAGTGGAACATGAGCAAGGCCTTTAACCCCTCAAAATTCTCCTGGAATGCGGTATACATAGCTGGACCCAATGCTCAGACCCCAGGTTTTGTTCTCATCTCTATATATGTGTGTGTATGTCTAAAAAAACATGAGGGGATATGCAAAAAAAGCTTTGTTTTACATGTACATTTCTTGCATTCACAGTGGGAGACCGCAGGGTTAAATTTTAGGACCACTATTGTTCCTAATTTACATTAATGATATTGACACCAATACATACAGTAAACTGGTTACATTTGCAGACGACACCAAGGTGGGTGGTGTAGCAGATACTGATCTAGCAGCAGAGAGGCTAAAATGGTATTTGGATTTAATTACTGACTCGGCTGATACCTAGCAGATGAAATTTAACATAGATAAATGATAGGTAATCCATGCAGGGAGCAGAAATATAAAGTATAGATATTTTATGGGTACCACTGAAATAAAGGTAGCAAATTGATGCTTCCATGTCCCACTCTCGCCAGTGTGGAAAGCAATAAAAAAGCCAATAGAATGTTGGGTTACATCTCTAGGTGTGTGGAGTTTAAGTCGGGGAGGTGATGCTATGATTATATACAGTGGTACCTCAGTTCTCAAACTCATTATAACTCAAATTTCTACCAACCAGTCGAACCAACCAGTTTGAATTTTTTTTTACCTAGAACTCTAACTGAATCTCAGAAGTCAAACCGTGAACGCCGACCTAAGATAACTTGCGTGGGGAAATGAGTCACGCAGCATGTCTCTCAGTGGAAACAAAGGGTAACGCTTCAGTCTCAGCCTCGCGTTTGCTGTCATAGCATCGTGCATGTTTGTACTGAATACATGCATTTAGACAGTAAAAATACATTTAGACAATGATAGACAGTAACAGTAATTATTATCATATAATAAAATGCATTTAAAAATAATTATTTCTTATTAATCATTTTAATATGAATAATAAACCATTAATACATTTAATTATAATAATAATGTTGTGCCTAGCAGGGACGGAACGGAGACAAAGGTGCAGACGTCAGGGTATCAGGGAATACGGGGTTTAATTACAGGTAAGACAGGCAAAACGCAGACAGACAATACAATGACTGGGGAAACAAACTGAAATGCGGACGAAATACAGAGGACTAAAGACACCAACCAGAAACAGCAGATCACGCGGGGATTCCACATGAGGTTAACGAGGGGGCGTGGCATATGGAAGGAGCAGACGATCGCGGCAGGACACATTGTTTGGATGCATTTATTTTCTTACTTTAAAAATTACTGTTTTGATAAAGGTGCTTAGATGTGCTTAATACAGGATATGATCTTCTTGTTTTGTCCAGTTCATTTTTTATTGAAATGGTTTAAAAATCATATTTCGGTGTCAATTTTTGGGGCTGGGAAGCAATGAATTTCCATTATTTCTTATGGGGAAAATTCGATCAGAACTCAAACTTTTTAGGATTCGATCTGGAGTTCTGAATGGATTAAGTTAGAGTTCTGAGGTACCACTGTAATTCCTTGGTAAGACCCCACCTGGAATATTGTGTGCAGGTTTGGTAACCATACCTTAAGAAAGACATTGCTGCCTTGGAAAAGGTGCAACAGAGGGCTATGAGAATTATTCCTGGTCTTAGAGGCTAGCTGAGCTGAATCTGTTTAGTCTCGAGCAAAGGAGACTAAGGGAGGACATGATCCAGGTATATAAGATTCTAACAGGTCTGGATACTGTTAAGCCAAATGGCTATTCCAGTATTAAATACTAGAACTCGTGCTCATAAATGGAAATTAGCGGGAGAACATTTAAAAATGAATTTGAGGAAGCACTTCTTTACACAGCATGTAGTTGGAGTATGGAATAGTCTTCCTGTTAGTGTAGCTTGAGCTAAAACCCTGCGTTCCTTTAAATCAGAGCTAGATAAGATTTTAACGACTCTGAAATATTAAGTTCTCCCCAAATGAACTTGATGGGCCATATGGCCCCCTCTCATTTGTAAATTTATTATGTTCTTATTTATTTAGCAGACAATTTTGTGCAAAGTGACTTACAAGTGAGGCAAATTGCACGTGAATGAAGCAAGTATCACATTAAGCAAAGTAAATAGCACATTAGCATTCCATTGTACCTGTACTCGTGCAAATGGCAAATAAAGAATTATTTCAAAACTGTCCTATTTTTACTGTTAGTATTAGTCAGAGTAGTATTTAAACATATAATTTGCAAAAGAGTGTGAAGTAGCTCGCAGGTGAGGAATACTCCACATCACAGAGGTAGCAGCAGCACTACTAGGAATCTGCTAGCATTTTGCGATTGTGTGTTTTACCCGACTTTGAGATTTTTAAAGAGAGCAACCAGTGTCTGATTTAATACAGTATTTTATACCTGTGTGAGTGTGTGCCCTGTGATATACTGCCATCCATTCCAGGGCGGCTACTGCCTCGTGGCCTTCCTAGCATATGCTACAAACTCACTACCAGTCTGAACAGCCTATGTTGATGGGCCGAATGGCCTCCTCTCGTTTGTATAGTTCTTAAGTGATCATGGTTCAATGAATGGACGGATGGACAATAATTACATTCTTGATTGTTCTTTGTCTGTTCAGTGACATTAAGTAATTGTGAGATGGGTGAATAGGTGGTGGCACTTCTGTATGTTTATAGAATTTTCCTCTCATTTACTCATGTGACTAATTGGAATAAGCCAATTACAAGCACTGTCATTCAGATGCCTTTGTTTTGGCACACGGCATTGGTGCAGTGGGCTTTAAAGGAGATGACAGCACACGATGCCCACGTGCCGGTCTGGCTGGCGCTGGGCAGGGCAGGCCTCTCCGCCTGGAGATCACCGCTCCATGGAGGTCATACACACCCATCTGAAGTGGTTAGCATCCCCCTTCTGAATCTTACTGCCTGTCGACCCAAAACACACTGCTCCGCGCCAAGAAAAATACCCGCATGAGGCCCTACTGGCCTTTAATAAGGTCGCAGACCAGGCCGAGCCAAAACCCTGGCAGCTCAGGGAGACCTGAGGGGGGAAATTTGTCATAAGGGAATATTTGGGCAGTTGGTAATGCCCTCTCAGGACATTTTTCAGTGCACATCCAAAGCACACACAGGCAACGAGCCGCAAAGGTCCGCTGTGGGATCGTCGGCAATACAGAATGCTAATGTAGCTTAAACAAGCATTTTGTTTGCCAGCCAGCACTGAACATAATACCGGGGGCCTCAGCTTGTTTGCCAGCCAGCAATGACATAAGACCGGGGGCCTCAGCTTGTTTGCCA
>JABFEB020000092.1:29885101-29900455 GCA_019775895.2 Stomatorhinus ivindoensis
GATAGATAGATAGATAGATAGATAGATAGATAGATAGATAGATAGATAGATAGATAGATAGATAGATAGATAGATCCTAAAATATTGGACTTAAACTACAGATCCATATTTTACCACAAGAGGGTACTATATACTCAAAGGACTTCAGTCATATGCTGAGGAATTGAAACTTTTTGGTAGTTTCAAAAGTCATTAACTACAAAATCCAAACACAAGGAAGACACATATTAAAGTAATATCTGGCAACAGTTCCATTGTACGCTGGGAGATATCAGCATGTTCCAACTGTCTTTTCGGATAGGTGACTCAACCTACTGTTGCACTACAATTTGTTCTTCTCAACCAAACCCGCACTGATGAGCAATAAACATGAGTAGTTCAAAAGTACATTCTGATGCCAGACAAAATTCTACAAAAAGGACATAAATATATCTTAAGAGGTCTTTTAGAGAGAAGATACAACTAAATATCCACAATACTTATTAGAGACTGCAAATATAATTTCACTGTCAAAATTATCAATTTTGTACTAATTACTAACTGGTAACATTCCAAGTAATTTATCAACAATTTACAATTTTTTTAAATGTCAAATCATCGTGACACTTTCAATAATCTTTTTAGCAGATTTTACATCTTTGCACACCATTTTTCATTTACTGGATATCATATATTTTCATACGTTTATATGCACTTTCATACCTTTTTTTCATACCTTTATGTACTATTTTATTCTTTTATTGTATTTTTTTATTCATACTTTTCTATTTTTGTTCTATGTTACTTGTGAATGTAGACACCAATACTGCCAAAACAAATTCCTAGCACATGCATTTTCACCTGGCCAATAAAGTGAATTCCAATTCTAGATTGCTCGTGTTTGGTGATGTTACTGGTTATGTGCGGCTATTTTTCAAATGACAAAATAACCAACATTTTCTTTGGATGTACAAATCACAGATCATAAAATTACATTGGTGAAGGTCACACCTCACTACTGATCATGGCTGACACTAAGGCAAGTCCACAGGTTTACAGGCAGGCCAGCGCCATCGGCTGCATCAGTAGGTTATAAGACAGGAAATAGTCCAGATACTGAAGGTGGTTGTTGAGTGGGATAACAATACCTGTAAGACACACAGCTCATTTTCCAGTGAAATAGTAGTAAAGTAAGTACGCATCACCCTTTACTCAGTACAGGGTCGCTGTCAGTCTGGAGTTTATCTCAAAACACATGTTTTATTTACAGGATGCAGAATACTGTGAGTGGGATGCCAGATAATTGCAATGCCTCATGCTTTTGCCCTTCAGCAGAGAACAAGCTAGTGTCTGAAAATAGAGTTATGCTCCATATTGATTTTAAATTATACCGGTAATATACAGTATGGTACATGTACTAAGAACTGTGATGCCTTCCCAGTACTGCCTGGCACGTACCTGACATTTTACCTTCAGAGCAGCCTTGATTCCTGAAGTCTTTGTCCCATCAAGGTATAGAAAGTCTCCCGCAGAGATCCACCTGACACCGTCTGTCATGCCCCTTCATTGTCTGTTCACCCTCATGTATGCAACCCATGACTCACTAGCGTCAAGCCTTTAAAAATCTCACCATTAACTTGCTTCATCTCCTGCATCCACATTGACTGGACTGGATTTAACATTATCATAGCTTTGGTTTAATTCCACTGATCAGACTTTCAAGAAAATGTCCATAATATTCAGTATACTTAGCATATGCAGTACTGTGCAGAAGTGTTTAAGCAGTCAATGGAAATGATGTTTAAAATATCTCCGTGTTGGTGTAAAACAGTGGTATTTTTCTGTCAAAGCGTACCAGCTTAACCATTTCAAAACCTCTACTAAAATCGCCCCTATATTTGCAGCCATCATCCAATATGCACCCTGTATTTTTTTACTCAACCCCTAGCACAGCTTGTGTGGCTAATCGATACATCACTGACAATTTTATAAATTAATTCAGTGAGCTGGATGTGAAGTGTTACACACACATAGAATGGCTGGGGTGCCCCTGAGGAGAGGTTTGGGGACTGCAGCAGTGTTCATCTAGCCATCATGCAAGACATCAGGAACTTGTTGGGAGCAGAAGAAATTATCACGTTATTCTTAATTTGGATATATCCTAATGTTAAGCTCTGCTTTTATTTTGAGCAAATATACACCTACTATCCAGACAAATTGTTTTAAACATTTCCTTGGACTGCCTAAGACGTTTGCAGAGTATTGAATAAACTACCAAGTATAAAATGAACAAGCAGATACATTATACACACAATGCAGTGTTACAGTGAAAGTAAAATCTTTTGGATAATTTCAGTGGGTTTGTGTGATGATGTTGTTCTGCTCCATTAACAGGAACATGAACAAATATTGACTCAAATACTATGTAAACATAAAGATCTAGGTCATTAAAATTGGCAAAACCTTTTCATCTTCAGACAGAAGAGCGATTTTGTAAACAGTCTGCACTTATTGAATTTCGAATGGTGTTTACACAAGTCGATCTTTAAATGAGAACAAAGAGTTACATCAATAGAGGAAAAAATATGCACTAGCTATGGGAGTCTGAAAGGATACTGTAAAACATGCAGATCAAACCATTTGCTAGTGAGTAACTGAAGTATAAACTATACATCAGACTGCTTGTGTAGTCAGCAGTAAGGACAAGTAGTTAAAACATAGGTGAAATTCAACAAGGTAAAGAGGAAATTTTTTCTAAAATTTCATGGGTTGTTAGCACATCTCCACAAATCTTAACATAGAGGGTGGTTGATGTCATTTGAGTCTGCATCGCTACAGTTAGCAGTAATATATCACAACAATGTACTCCGACCCGCGGTGGCACTGGCAGTCAGGCAACCCTAATAGAAATTTTTGAGCATATTCAGAAGAAGCTATAAGATCCAGAGCAATCATTCCTTACCAGGAATGGGCACGGGTGAGAGGAAACTCCAGGAGATTTGAGGCTCCAGCAGCCCGGGGCAGTACAGAGGTTAAGGCCTGTTCTCAGATGGAAGCCTTTCTGACAATGAGTTTCAGTTACAATCAAATTCTTATCCTTTAGCTGAGTGGTGAGAGAAAGTGCCTGTGGATTTTTCAACTAACTGTGCACCACCCAGGGAATATGGGCCCAGAGAACAACACATAAATGGATTTGTGTTCTAAGGTAGCTATTTCAATTTCTTAATTGAATTATTTTTTAATTATGCGATTTTGCAATTTTTAGATGGCAGTAAATATTTAGGTATCACATTTAATAAATACAAGACATATGGTTCCTTGACTGTGAAATGTGCAACGTTTATTAAAAGAAATTAACATACAACTATCTACTATATCTTACATTCAGTTACGATTATTCAGTTTCGCATAACAAAGGCGGTTGTTATCCACCATATCTTGGAAACATGGTGTAATCATCACAGCCTATTGGCTTTGCTCCTGTGTTCGACCATCCTGAAATGCAAATCAGATCCATCTCTAATACAAAGATCAAAGCATCCAATGTTCATGTCATCTGTTTTTCAATGATAATTTCGACAAAATGGACAGCATGTTGATAATCAGCTTTCAAAGATCTTTTCAAGATGCTGCCACACTAAGTAAACAGTAACAGAAGGTCTTTTGTATTATGCACAGATGAGCCATATATTTATCATGTCAAGCAAGTTTAAAAGTCAAGAAAATAATTTGCCACAAATTAACAATCTTTGTTGAGTGCATATCGATTCATGCAAAATAAGCATGAGCTGTTTCTAATACGCATTCACAAGATGCTGTTGAGTATTTACAAAATATGAAAACTTTGGCAGAGTTAAAGATAATTAAGCATTTATCTTTGGACTTGTTAGTGTGCATGAAGAGGCTTTTGACTTGTGTAGAAGCACTCTGTGAATAACTCAACATCCAGTTCATCTAAATAAAGACAACATTTTAACTGACCAGTGCCTTATTACTAACATAAAAACATTTAAACTAAAATGATCTGTAAAGATCATAAATAAGGGTCACTGTAAGACAATTATATATTCAAAATGATCAAATACCCAACTCCTGATAACACAGTGAGAGGCAACGTTCTACGTTTAAGTCCCCAATGCCACCAAACCATAGTAAAGACTGAAAAGACATCACGGATGGATGACGAATGGACAGGTTGACGTCACCAGCAGAGAAAGGGGCACGCGACGCAAACTGAATAAGAGCACTCATCTAACTGGCTTTTTAAAACGCACATTTCCTGACAACATGCAGCCATGCAGACAGGCTGTGGGAGTATCAGCATCTGCGCACATGAAAACCAGGCAGACATACACATTAAACAGCCTAACAAACGAGGGCTTAGCTTAACTTTCCAAAGGAACTGTCTACACATCCAGGCAGACCACCATGAATTAATATACTGTATAATGAATACTGTCAAATTTAACAAACAGAACCTAAAGAGAAACAATAGCTTTGGATCATGTTTTATGAAAGCCTACAAGCTAATAGATCGGTACAAAATTGGTACCATATTGGCGCCGGGTTTCGGTACCCAAACCTCCTCATGACACAATTCTCCTGTGACCGTCATCATATTCACCTGCCTTCTGTGCCACGATAGCCATTCTCTGTGTACCAGGTAGGACAGCCTTCATTCACATCCCGCATCGACAAGTCTTGGGCGCCCAGCACCCTGTCAGCAGTTCATGGTTTGCCCCTCCTTGGACCCCCACTCTAATTAGTGCCAAATAAAGCCCAGACTTTGACACATGCCATTTTTACTAGATAAACATTATTTACTTCACGTAGGGGTGGTCATAATGTTTTGGCTATTCAGTGTATATGAACTCAACAGAAAAATCTACACGATTCACTTATTTTGATTCGTATAAAAAAAAGGAAAACATTTGGTGATCAGTGCTATTGGGTGGCATTCAGTGACAATTTTCAGCATGATCCAAAATACAAGGACTCTGAGTCAAAAGATGATCAAACAATCGGGTTCGGGTTAACATCTCTGTATACAATGATGTGTGTAGCACTTTAATTGTCATGTCATATGGAAGATTGGGCTCCTTTTTTGGGTGGATGCAGGGACAGCAGGTTCTTATTACATACCAGGAAAAAACATTCAGAAACCCATCACAGTGCATCTCAAAAGAGTACAGGCTGAATGGCTGTCCCTGAAGCAGATGTCTGACAATGAGCCTCACTCTCCAGCAGAAAGCCCCTGGACAGTGAGACCATGCCGAGCCCGGTCATTAGCGGCATGTCCCGGCCTTTCAGCTCTCATTGGCCAGGACTAAAGTGTTCCCTACACCATCATGGCTACTTCAGAGCATGCGGCAGACAATGCCACTCACATCAGAGCATGTGGCAGACAATGACACTCATATCAGAGCACCTCCGTCACCCAGGATGCAATCGCGCTCCACACGATGTTCCCATCGTGATGAAAAAAATACATTCACAGTGGAAGTTCTGTGAGTTTACACATGCACAGGCCCTATGCCACAGGAGACCAGATTAATCTGGGATGCAAGTATGAACTTATGGAAGTCACCCGTATTGTACTGTAAATGTGCCAGCTGACACAGAATCAGATATACATTAGTAGCCAAAATTGTGGAAACATTTCTAGTTTTAGAGATTGCAGTACTTTATACTGGTAACTTATTTAATAGTCCAATGTATGATATTTGTAAACATTCTTTTTTGCATAACAACATGTTCAGGGGTACGTGTATCTGACTGAGGAGTGGTAATGCGAGGTGACGCTCACAACAGGGTCGCAGGGAGCATGGCCTTTGCTAAAAAAATGAAATCAAAGCAAAGGTTTCCTGTGCATCCTTTTGGTCAGGAAGCAGAGGATCGGATCATCTCAGAGTATCAGTGCGGTGCACAGTTAGCAGCACAGTAAACAGCACAGCAAGCAGCACAGTTATCAGCATCGCAAACAGCACAGCAAGCAGCACAGTTAGCAGCACAGCAAACAGCACAGCAAGCAGTGCTACTTAAATCCAACCCCTTCTAGGACTTTGGAGAAAGGCAGGTTATGCTTTACCCAGTCACTAAGGTTTCATGTTACAGTCTAAAAATGTAGTTTGGTGAATTTGCACATTGTGTGTGTGTGTGTGTGTGTGTGTATGTGTATGTGTATGTGGATTAGGTTTATATTACATTCAAAGGACAAAATGAATCCACCCCAAAATGTAATACAAACCCGTTTCTTTTTTTTTTACATTGTGGGGGCAATTTTTTCATGTCCCCACAAAGATCTGTGAATGCAATCAAAAAGCAAAAATGCCAGAAGTCTCATACTTCGTTTGGTTACTTATGGTTAAGGTTATGGCTGGGTAGGGGTTAAGGTCGTCATGTTGGGATTAGAGTTTACTCCAAAGAAATGAATGGAGAGACCCCACAAAGACAAAAAAATACAAATCTGTTTGTGTGTGTGTGTGTCTCTGTGTGTATGTTTAATTGTGTTTATTTGTATAATTTACATATTCATGAATAAATCTATACCGTACCACTGCAAACTATAAACCATTAAAAGACCAAAATATACCCTAGTTGTTTGTGTTGTATTGTTATGTTCTGATGTTTATTGCTGTTGCTACAACACCATACCCAAACAAGTACAGTTTTTTTGACATGCTCAGATCATTTTATGTAGTTTTCTGTCAATATATATATATATATTGATAAACAAATGCAACAAATATTTCATAATATTTCTGAATTACCACTAAAATATGGCTTGATTGATTAAAGGGTTAAATTAATTTAACTTTACTAAAATAACATTTTAAAAAATCTTACAAATTTAAGAGTGTAACTGAACATCATCAATTATGTCTAGAAGGCTACTCTGTACTGAGGTACTGACATGTTACAGTCCATATCAGTATAAATAATATTTGAAAGTAGTTAAACAGCTAAACAGGTGCTACAAATATACTAGGGTTGTTTTTAATTAAATTGAAGTCAAATTGGTCTGATTTTGTCGTTGTGGCAGCAAAAATGTTTTTTGCACCACCTGGCTGTCATTTATAGAACTGCCAGTAGGAAAATGGGATGTCCTGTGATACAGTCCAGTGAACTACAGGATATGACGGGCTTTCTTGCTGTAGGATCATTATTTACATGGGTTTTATGTATGATATGGAATGCATTCTATCTTATAGCCACTGTGTGAACTGCACAGATATCAAAATAGGTTACAGTTAAAGCACTTATAAAAGTTTATGATACTGTCTGTTGGCAGGAAAAGTAAGGCATGAGAATTGATTCAGATGCCTTTAGCTAACGAATCCCAGCTGACCCATATCACAATGTTTGAGATAAACTGGATCAGCTGGGTGAATTCTGGACAAGAATTGGGGGCAAGAGAAGTCTGTTGTGGTTATTAGGGGATTTAGCCTGAAGGATTTTTTATTTTCAATTTAAAAGTGATCCATTCCCTTTCTTTTGCTTCTTATTTTTTAAACAAAACCTTAGTTTTATTGAACCCTGTTGTCCTATGATTCTTTCACGCTCATGTAGCAAACCTCTACTCTCAAAAAAAAGGGTAAAATTGTACCTTTGCTTGTAACTGGCACCATACCCTCAAGGGTCTGCGAATTGTGCTCTGTAGCTGTAGGTAATTGTACCTTTTAAGGTACAGAAATGGTCTCCGAGGAATGGTTCTGTACCATTGATGGTACATTAATGCTGTTTGTACCTTGGGGAATTTCCTCAGAGTCCATTTCTGTACCTTAGATGGTACAGTTACAAGGGTGCAGCGGTTTGAATTTTTACCCTTTTATCTGAGAGTATACTTGACAATCTGCCACAATATAAGCAAGTTGATTAGCTTATTAGCATGATATTTCAATTCATCCATCCATCCATCCATTTTCTGTAACCACTTGTCCTATTCAGGGTAGCAGGGGTTCTGGCTTCAGGCTTCTGGTGGGAGGTTTGGTACAACCTAGGGTGTGGCCATTTCAATTCAATCAATTCAGTTTATTTTTCTATGGGGCATCTTCACAACATTACATTGTTTCAAATCCCCCCTAGAAAATAAGTGCATCATCTGGTACTTGAAATACTATATATGGAGCATGATAAGTACATTTGATTACCAGAATTATTCAAGATATTGATAATAAGTAGTTTTTTCAGTTTTTGGTTAAGTCAAAATTTTGTTCTACGGACATTAAAAGCTTTAAATATGTTTTAGAGCCAGCTTTTGTCTAATAGCCACCTTTCTCACCTGAAATGCATGGTAGTATGATTTAACATGTAATAATAAAGAACAAAATAGATTAAATAATTGACACCGTAATGTTAAATAGCTACGTTGTTATGTTTACTGTCATTTAGGACAATACTCAGACTGGATCAGATTGGTATTAATACAGGGAGGTTCTGCGATCATCATATAAAAGACAAACTAGGTATTTCTTTTAATTATTTGCCAGTAAGATACATTACATATTCTTTTGGTTTCAAAAAAAGTTATCAAATAAACCAAATTAGGGAACAAAATGGCTAACAATGAAATAATGGATGCCCAAACGTATTTGCTGTCGCCTTTATCTTGTCACTTCAAAGTACAAATATGCCTGATTACACGCTGTTTATTCACCTGGTAGGAACACACGGACTGCGTCCACGTTAGTAAAAATCTTTCATTACTCTTCCTATGTTTCCTACAAAAATGACAAGACAAACACATCAATGCATGATCTAGTATGGAAACCATCTCTACTGGTAATACCTTATATATATGCAGACCTGTAAGACATGTGCCTATTTTTATAGTCAAAACAAAGAAATTGAAATAGTAGAAAAACTGAGGAGGACTGAAATCAACTGTGTTGTACAGAATAGTGGTGAATAGTGGTGAATAGTGCTTCTAAGAAACATTAAAATTAAGATAATAAATGTAATAACATAAAATGATATGTTGTATTATGCAAATAGTTATAATGCCGTTTTTGCATTAGCAAAAACTTAGCTGATTACTCCGGTAATGTCTTTTCCAAGAAGATTATTTCTTAGATGCCCCAGTTTTTACATAATCAGTCCAAGCACACATGCCATAGGAATGCGGGAGGGAACAATGAGCGTCACAGGATGCCGCTGGGTTTGACAGCGAACTGAATTTAGGGTCATTTATCAGAAGATAGGGCTGGACAGCATTTCGGGGAGTGCATGGATGTGGAGGGGAAAGGGAGGAGCCATTTCTGAAGCCCAAAGGGGTTCGCAACCTTCAAAGCATCTCAGGGCTGTAGATGTCAGCGTGGGAAATGAAACGTGTCCCCCAAATTGCATTTTTATCCATCCATCCTTCAGCACTCATCTGGGTCGGGGTTACAGGGCCAGCAGTGATGCCCAGACTTCCCTCTCCAAGCCACCTCCATCCTCCAGCTCCTCCAGAGGGATACCAAGGCATTTATGGGCCACCTGAGGCGTTTCCAGCACATCCTGGGTCTGTCCCAGACTCTCGTCCAGGTTGGACATGCCCAAAGCATCTGCCCTGGAAGGCGTCCAGGGGGCATCCTACACAGACACCTAAACCACCTCGGTTGGCTCCTTTTGATGTCATTTCTTTTCTGACAAAGTTGTATTCTGGGAGGTATTGAATGGGACCAGAGCACATAATTCGACATGTTCATCCGTGAAGCAGTTTGTTATTGTACCAGTAAAAGACTCCGTTTGGGTTTACATGGGGCTGAGTTCCCGGACAGCGTAGCGCTGGCACTTCCTCTAGCAGCAGAGCGAAAGCGTTGACCTTCTGGAATACCTAAAAATGCAAAGCAGAGAGGTTATTCTATTCAAGAAATAACATACCCGTGGACCCGAACATCTTGATGGTGGAAATGTCATAAATTATAAATGTCAGTGGAATCCGTCCCTCCATCCGCACATTTGCAAAGTCATTTATAATTTAAAATAAAATAATCAGAATCAACGTGTAATAATTTAATAATAATAATAATAATAATGGCAGAAAATAATTTCTGGGAACTTTCTCAGTCGTATATATCTGTGTTTGCGTGTTTTTCTCAGAATGTTAATAATAAAACTTTGTATTAAACGCTAAAATATTAAACCAGGAAGCAAAAATTAAGTTTAATAAAAATGTGGTTTTTTATGTAAAAGCGACAGAATCGCGGTATTTTGATACGCTCTGTGTCTCTGTAATTCCGTAAACACGTGGAAAGAAACGCCTGATCGGTGTGAAGTTAATTAGGACAATACTAGGACGTTTTGTGTAACGGCTCTGTCATTAATCATTTTCTTTTCAAAAGTCCCGAACCGATTTTCCTTTGTGGAATAAGGGGGAGGAGGTGTATCACCGTTCGCGGGGGGGCTTGGGGCTGCGCCTCTATAAGTACGACTGGGACTCGAGGTAGAGAAAGGATCCCAACGTCACAGCAGTGGGCGTATGAATAGGGTAACATTGTGTGAACGTACAGCGAGTTGTTCACGTTTGCATTTTTCTTTTAAAGATCAAAATCTAGTTTTCTCTTTAGGACTTTAGAAAAAGGGAAGCCAAAATGGAAACGTGGAAACTGCTGGCTTTGATTGCCGTTGTCTTTGCGGTTGTGTATTACGTTCAGGGATCATCGGTGAGTGACGGCGAGGAGTCCTGGTCGGCGGAGAGCTGGCCGGTAACTGCGCTTTTCGCATCCTCTCTGCAAACAGCGCCAGCATTAAATGTATGTTTATGATGGAAGCTTGCGGTTGGCTTGATTCTGTGTGCCATCGCTTCAGCACCTCGGAGAGAGGAGCCGGGCGGTTCTGAACTTTAACGGAAACTAGTGATTGCTCAAAAAAATCCTACTTAGGGCGATACACGGAAAAACAACAATATAACAAACGCTGGCCTTCCAACTTTTACTGACCACTCACCAAATAATAGTGATAATAATAATAGTGATTATTATTATTATTTATTGATGTTGTTGTTGTATATGTGCACAATGAGTAATAAGTGCTTTCTCTTCGTGGTAGGCTGAACCTTCCGAGAACAGCTTCACCAGCAAAGTGGCAGACCTAATAAAAAGATCCAAATCGCAGCAGTTCTACGGCCTTATGGGCAGGCGGTCAGGTAACGCGACATTTCCTTGAACGCAGGAGGCAGATGGAGGCATTACCTGTACTTGGTATCATGTAGTCGTCTTAAATGCTCTTCAAAATTTGGCACATATGTTTTGATGTTCATTTTGCGTAGAGTCCAGTATACCAATATACCAAAGTAAGAATCATTTGTGCAAATCCGATTTAAAATTAAAATGAGATTAAATACATATACATTTTCATTGAAGAGTATCACTTTGTTTACCTTTTGACTTTGAATACATGTAGTGGTGTGTGTGTGTGTGTGAGCGAGCGGGTATACCTTACTTTATGGGGACACAATGTCCCCACAACGTGATGAATATCTGTTTTTTCCCTTATAGGGACCAGTTTCCTTTAATAAAAATCTGTGACTGCTATGAAAAAAACTAAAAATGCAACTCTTATATTTTGCTTGGTTACTTATGGTTATGGTTAGGGCTGGGTAGGGGTTAAGGTTGTCATGGTTAGTGTTAGCATTTTCCCCATAGAAATGAATGAGCGGTCCCCATGAAGATATGTTTATAGATTGATAGAAATAGAAATACTTTATTTATCCAGAAGTAAATTAAGGTAAATTTACCCTACGTGTGTGTGTGTGTGTGTGTACGTGCGTGTGTGTGTGTATACACTGTTTTGTCAATATTAGAAATGTATACAGATGTTATAAAAGAAAGGTGATTCCCAAGTCTGTCTTACAATGGGAAAATATCAGACCTAGAATGTAGGGAAAAGAATCAACGTATGAGATGAGTAACCACCATGCTGACCGACTGTTTTATGCGTTATTGATGACTGCAGTGGTTTAGGACAGACGCCATCATCCTCATGAATATTATTAATATGCACGCTTCATTTTGTGAGACGTAAATTTAATTGAACATTAAGAGGAACACAGCACGTCTTCCTCCTCACAGCCATTGATACTTGGTTCACCATGAATCCTTCAGTCTCTTTCATGCATAGACTACTTCATGATACCATGCAGTGTGCACCATAACTACGTTCACATGTGTGGCTGCTGGAGTTAAATTTTGTAGAATTTCCTACATTGCTACTGCATCTTCTAAGGAAAAACAAGCTATTCTATCTTGTCAAATATAAGACTGTTGTGTGGTGCATGTTTTAGTTTGTTAGTTCTAATTTGTCTTGCAAAGTAGTGATAGTCACAATATGAAAGTCAATGTGCTCTAGTGAATACTTAAATGTAGATATGTAGGTTACCTTATATATTAGTTGAACTGATGAAAAACAAAACCTTCTTTGTAGGCATCCAACTACCTGCACGTCAAGGTCGAAAAAGTAAGTTTAATTCAGCTGTTTAACTAGTTTTACTGTAAAATCTAAATGCCACTTTCACAGATACGTACATGATAATAAATGATTTTTGAAACCCAAAAGTATGCACACTGGACCAGTCAGTTACCAAGCTGTGGTCACCATGAGCCTCTTGCACCATCATGTCTCGACTTTACCGATCACTCATCTTGCTTGGGATATGAAGCTTTTTCCATAGACCATGTAGCATGTTCTGCTACATTTAATGATTTAAATGAACTCAATCCAGTCTCCAAATTACATGGACCAATGTGTTAATATGTATAAATATTAATCATATTTTAATATTCCAAACAATTCCAAAAAGAATTCCAAACAAGTCAAACTGTTGGGTCCCGTAATTCTAACACTAATGTTATATTGTTCATATTCCTTATATTATCTTTTTTGTGTAGAATAACTGAAAATTTATTTTATTTTATTTGTGTTGGTCATTTAAGAATGGATTTGATGATGAAGCTTAGTGACAAGTAGTTAAGCAACATGTTTCCTCTCCAATGAAGTAACACAGGGTATCTACAAAGTATTCAGTAGATAAATAATTAAAAGCTCATAATTACCTTTAATTTAAGAAGAATAATATTACAAACAACTCAAGTGACGCTTGCATATTACAACCTAGAGTGCTGCTGTCGAGTTACGATGGACCTGTGACAGTGTGGTAAATTACAGCAGTAATAAAATCTATTCAGAAAAAACATTTTTTGACACGAAGCCCAAATTACACATCATTCATTAATGGTAATTTAAATAATTAGCAGCACTCTAATTAGTCATGGTACTTATGAAAAAAAGTATTATTATAATGAAAGTTTAAAAAATGTTGAAATGTGTCAAAAATATTATTAAATATACTGAACGTTTTTCTTCAACAGCAAGCATGTTATACTGCATGAATGTATTTTTCAAATTACTCTTCTAACAGGAAATAAAGGAGAGATGTTTGTTGGCCTTATGGGAAGGAGATCGTCCAGTGGAGGTAGAATCCACATTTCTTTTTGAAATGATAAAAATGGATGCAACTTCTTTTTGAAGAAATCCTACCCAATTAGTTTTTCCAGTACTTGATTTATTGAAGATCAAGCAAACGATATCTAATGACTGTTTTCATAATTATAAATTTTGAAGGATCATTAGTATAACATACTATGTACATTTACAGCTTCTGTAATTAATAACCATAAAATATTTTTTTATTTGTCAGAGTTTCAAGAGGAGTGGGACAAACCTCAGTTCTACTGACGATTACCCATGAAAGATGTTATTTAATAATATTTCTCTTTAATTACCTTTGTCTTTTGTTCAACTTGTTGGGAGCCCATCAGAATTATGCAATCAATTCATATTTAAAATTAATGTCACAGTAGCAAACAGGAAAATGTAACAACAGGATTTCTAATCTTTGGTCATCCTTATACTCTCCCTTGGCATTTCACCAAGGGGAAAAACACACTTTCAAAACTGTCCTGCATCCATTTAAATTTTGTAAAGTACAGTCCAATGACAAGCAAAATTATTGTATGATTATTCACTAATTGTGACTGAATATGTATATTTGTGTCTAGCTGTTGCTGAAAGGAATTCCCTCAGCATTGTGGCAACAAAGTTACTAACACAATAAAAGATTGATTACTTTGATGTGACAGTGTTTGATTAAGTTTCAGTCACCGTCTCAGTAAAGAATATTGGGAGAAGATGCTGTCCAGTGCCAGAATCAGTCCAGCTTTTCTCTTACCCTGACCTAACCAGGGCAGCATGGGAAGCGTGCAGGGGACAGGGTGACAACCATACAGATATTACTAAAAGATCTGGGTATCAATATTGTGACAATTACTGCTTTCAGAGCATCTGTTATTCTCATATGCTGGTCATACTGTGGGTTCCTGCTTTATGAGTGCAAATACCAAACATGTCCTATAGTTCAGTATCACTGTCCACTGCAAGTTTGCTCATCATTGTGAACATGGGGAAATTGGGAAAGAATTCTGGCAGAATGTGACTTTTCTTGACAATATTGATTGAAGGAGAGGTGAAAGTCTTGATTTGTAAAATTAAAGCCAGGCTTTAGCTACAATCAGTCCACTGGCACTCTTAAGCAGATGATTAGCACGCTATGGGCCAGGAAGATTCACCTTCTGCACTGGTGGAGTTTTTCAGGATGTAATCAGGCCCACACACGTACTTTTTGTTAGGCTCTCTTTCTAAATAACTGATAACTCACTGGTAAGGGAAGAGGGGTGGGGGGCATGGTGCCTGACTCTGTGATGAAACAGGATCAATTCTATTCATTTGTTGCACCCGTTAGTCTTTTTTATCGATTTGTTGCATCTGTCACTCTTTCTCATGTTTGGCGGGGAGGGGGGCTTTGTACGTTTCCTGTTTGCATTGTTTCAAACCAGTCCCTTTCCTGAACAAACTTATGTTTTCTATTTTAATCCCTGAGTCACATTGTTGAGTTTAGCATCCCAACCTTTTGGGATTCAGTGATGTTCTTTCTCATTCTCCCGTCAAGTGAAATACCATCAACATAAGTATCTGTTTACTGTTCCCAATTGATCATTGTCGTTCTGTCCAATATTAAAGAGCTCCATAGAACTATATCTGACAAACTCACTACATTTTTCTTTGCATCTCTATATTCTGTGGTATTGGCAGTTCAGCTGCTGTAATGCACTGGACACCCAATCTGCTAAACTAACCCCCACACATGTCGTCTTCCATCAGATCTCTGCTTTTGTCACCACACAGTGGCCACCTTCTCCAGAAGAAGATGTGGCTGATTGTGACACTGGCCAGTTAGTGAGTTTAAAACCTATTGGATGGCCCACTTTAATAATTTAGCAGTGCTTTGATGCTCTGATATTATCATATTGAAATTTTTAGGTTTACTTAAGTTTATTA
>JABFEB020000092.1:29901381-29918215 GCA_019775895.2 Stomatorhinus ivindoensis
CCACCCAGCCTCATGCAAACCCACAATGTGACCCCTATCAAGTGCTCCGTCAAGTGCTGGTAATGCTGTCTCATGCACCCAGGAGGCATCCTCTGTGTCCGCTGACTAGACGTGCCAGCTCCTTGCACATTGAAACATTTACATACCCATCTCTGGTCTGCACGTGTACCAAATTAAATCCATATCAAACCGTTAATTCTTGATGCTTGAAATTTTTTGTCACTGAGTATATAAGCGCAGGTGAATCATATGTGCAATTAATACAGAAAAGGTTTATTTTCTATGCAATTCTTGTGTTTTCTGTGTTATTTAATATACCATTTACAGGGAATAATATGCAGAATACAAATAGGTTCAATAAAAGTCAGAGATTTTCCAAAAATTGAGAATCAGATTTGTTTGTTCAGTCAATGAGGTAACTAAAAGGTGAACACGTAAGTGGATAAGTTAGCTAGACTTGTAATGAGAGGCTGATGTGCTCTTTTTTCATAACACCGTATGTTTATTCCATTTCAAAATCGGGCCAAATGCTATTTTCAAATACCGCATTGGAGCACTGCACTAGCCTTCGGAGCAGGCATATGTTGTGAATGACATTCACCACTTTGTTACAAAACCGTTCACTGGCAGACAGCAAATAGTCCGTCAAACCACAAGGTAATTCATAAAAACTGGCGAGGCAGATGCTCCAACAGAGCAGTAAGCTCTACAAACGTTAATAGCACTGGGCTTTAAACAACACAGATACATTTTAAAAAGCCTTCTGCTCTACAGAGATGGTTATAGTTATTAATATTAATAGCGGCGATTAGAGGCTTAGCTCTGGCTGTAAAATATATTACAAGTATTCTCCAAAGTGGCAATACTTTACTTGACAGTGCACAATATAGTATTATACTATTACTTACGTATTAATTAACCACAAACTAAGTCTTAGTTACATACAGTTCTCATGTTAATTCATCATTAATGAATCATGATGCATATTTAATCTCAAGCAGTTACTATATTTGTCACTGTATCTGTTACTTCTGTAAACCTTTGTGAACTGCTGAAGGAACAAGTCATGAATAACACAAGTGAAATACTGATCATGTTTATTCATCATTAATGAATCGTGACACATCTTCTCAAGCAATGTTATTTTGTGTTATATAGTATATTTTGTTCACGAAAATTTTTCGTCAGTTATCGTCAACGACCTTCATTTTCAGACTAAAACGAGACGATAACTAAATAAAAATGGCAGAGTAAGACTATGACGAAGTGTATTGACAATTACGAGACGAAAATGTTTGCCAGACGAGATACAATTGGAACTACCGTAGTTCTCGTAAGGCGGGGATCAGTTAGAGAAAAATTATTGAAGCGAAGGTTCAGAAAATCATAATGTCTAACCATTTAGTGTAACATATATTTATTAATAATAATAATCATATTTTATTTGTAACGCACTTTACATTTAAGACAATCTCAAAGTGCCACAGAATAAAAGCATTGTCATAAAAAGCAAAAATTAAAAATATATCTAACAAAAAACAAAAATATATCTTTACACTTTTAGCCAATTATTTGTATCAACATCTACTAAAGGTAGGGCTGCATTTCAAAATTAGAGAAAATAAATAAAATGTGATATAATTGTGCATGTTTAAATAAAGTGCTTAACTTAAGCCGGAAAACCCTAATACAGTCGTGTCTATGTTATATATTTTAGTGCTCATGGATTTAGGTATTGGTTTTCTATAATCCCACACCAGTAATAAAATTAAAGTCTCATTTTAATATAAATACATATAAATACATAAATAATAACTCATCACTTTCATCGCTGTTAGAGTGGGATATGGACGGTCTTATTATTTCGAAAAGATATAAAACGTGATGTGTTTTTCTCATATTAGCTTTATATTTCTCGGAGTAACAACGCAAACGGAATGACAAGCCGTTTCAAGCGAAAACAGCGCATTTTACTTTTTATTTCAAATAAAACGCGGGGTTGCAAACTTCGGGCAGCTGGCCAGAGTGAGATTTTCAATTCGAGATCTCTGGACACAAATGAAACAGTTCTTACCTTGTAAATAGTCTGTTTCATTATTTAACCGTGTAAATACACTTTGGACGTTTATCATGTGTCGTGCCAGATTCTTGAGATTTGGCAGCCGTGAAAAATCTTTTGTTTCACCTGAGTTGATTTATGTAACAAAGAACATTACTTCATACAGTTGTTAAAAAGCGTAAACTTCAAAGAACATGAAATCACTATTAAACTACGCCTACAAATATTTATTTTAATATTTCTATTTTAATATCCAGAGAGAGCAGGCCTGGTGGCATAGCCTATGCACTTTCAAGTGATTTTATTTTTGCACTAATGGCACTACTGATTTTACAGTACTCAGTAATGGTGAACATAATGACTTTCTGACATCAAAGGGAAACTTTAAACATAACACTTCACACCTTTAATTTTAGTTGACTAAATCAACTGTAGTTTCAGTCGATTGTAATCTTATATTTAGTCAACTAAAGCTAGATTAAAACTAAAATAATTTAGATGACTAAATTATGACTGAAACTAAATTACATTTTAGTCAAAAGAGTATGACTAAAACTAAATAAAAATTCGCTGTCAAAATTAACACCGTTCTCAAGAAGGAATTATTTTTGTTCATGATCTGTTCATAATTTGTAATTCAGTAGTTACTGGGTTATTACTAAGTACCAGTATCAGGTAGTTACCTAAAAAGTATATTCTCTAGCTAATTTTTAAAAAATCGATTAGAATGGAAAGCAAAAAAATTAGGAGAAATGGTATGACAATGACTGTCTAAGTATGGTTTAAGAACCCAGAAAACATTTAACTCACATTCAAATAACACATTTTAGACATGTTCCGTCCAATCAGCCAGACACCTGTAAAATCTGTGATAAATGAGTTATAGTTAATGGCATAAGACAAAAAGTCTTAAAAATACACTTACACTTTTTGTGTACTTGACAGCCAAATAGAGTAAAAGAGGCAAGTGGAAAATTGTGTATGATTAAATGCGAATTCGCAGAAGACTGGAGTAGATTCAGCAACCCTTGTTGGTCCACACCGGCCCTCCATGGATCACGTTCCCCACCCCTGCCGTAGACCAACGAGGGTTGCTGAGTCTACTCCAGTCTTCTGCGAATTCGCATTTGATAAACATTCATGGGGCCCAAAATCTCTCGCAGTGGCCCTGCTTGAGGGTAGGAGACTTAAAGAAGACTTACACATTTCAGTGAATATTCAGCCATTCAATTCTATTGACTTGGCAAGTTACAGCAAATTCCGATTAATAGGTCATGGCCATTCTTGTTGATAAGGATTTTAAAGACATGAGATGGACATAATAGATCCATTAGGCTGCAGTGCATGGTCTTAGTGATTACTATGCAACGTGACAGCTAATGGCTCTAAGGTCTCTGTGAAAGTTCTGAGACCAATGCAAATCTCTCACAGACATATAAAAAATTATCTGAACTTCATGCTTTTATGTGCGGCATTGAGTGGTGTACAGTGGATTGTTGGTTTGGGTATAAGACAAAGGAAAGTAAGGACGTGTTGAGATATATCTGATAGGCTGTGATATTATTTCATTTAATTAGATGCATCACAATCTTAGGGCACAAAAATTGATGGCCATATCTGCATCATTTTCTCCCTTACCAGGCCGCACACCAATTTCAGAGAATATTACATACCTGTACATACTCCACTGGAGAGGGTGATTAGGCTCTGCCAATGCCATTTGCCCAACCATTAAAATAAGAGGTACATGACACATGGCAGCTATCCAGGAACTGCACACTGACTAGAACAACTCCATTATGCTTTTCACATGGACAGATATCAAACAATGAATGAAGCTTTTAAGTTGAAGTATATCAACAACATACTGGATATGAAGGGTATAATTACCCTTTATTCCTCACTGAATGTGGCACCAGCAAACAAGATAAAGGGGTTTTTTTTCCTCTCTGTTTTAATTGTACTGTATCTCGGCCCTGTGCGATTCTTCATGTTGCTCATATTATGGAACATTTGAGCAAAGTCACTGTTTTACAGCAATGATGGCCTGAAGAGTTTAGGAAAATGGGACAGGCACTATCAAGCTCTGGGATGGTTTCTTTCTCAGTATGTGCTTCTCTCTCGCCACCTTCCTGCACAGACCGGTATTACACATGGTTTTGTTATAGCTGCTTGATGCAGCTGTGTTACACTGTTTGCCACAGGGCTAAGTGGCTCATTCAGAGAGGTTGTTTGCGTCTCAGTAGTTTTCCTTCTAGCTCCCCTGATGTGTTCTGAGTGACAGACAGATTTGGGTTCAGCTGTCTGCTCTGGCCCCATGTGTGTGGAGTTTGCATGTTCACTGTGTGTCATCAAAGGGATTCCTCAGAAAGCTCCAGCCCACCCCAGTATGAAAGATGCTGAGGTTAGCTGGAGTTGCCACATTGCCTGTAGATGTGAGTGTGCCCTGTGATGGATTGGTAGCTCACCCTGGAATGTGTCCTGCCTTATACCCATAGGCTCTGAACCCCCCCGCCCCGCCACCCCCCACCCCATCATCCTGAATAAGACAAGTAGTTTCAGAAGATTGATAGATGGACCCCTAAATTAGCAAGCTTTCTCATCTTCATTTTCCCCTGCCTTGTGCCCTGCGTTTTCTAGGAAGAGCCCCGGTTCACCACACCCTTATATGGAAGATGGATGATGCTGATTTAAACTGCTTTTATGCAGAAAACTCTGGGCAGCATGGGGTCACAACCACCGTTTCAATTGTTCAGTGATGCAAGGCAATATAATCTAGAGATAATGGACATCCATACTTCACATATACAAGAGAAACTCTGTTTTAGTTAAGGACAGCGGCACCCAATGCATGCCATTATTGGTTGTCATTTTTATCATGGTTGTCATAGGTAGTTCTAGAAAATCTGCCCATGTGTTTTTCGTCACTTAGTGACTCAGGAGCAGCAATAGGTGCTTAAACAATCAAACCATGACAAAACTGCGTCAGAATGCTATTGTTAGAAAACAATTTCAGAGCTGGCTTTCAGCAGAGCTGTCAGTCTAGATTCTATGCCAGAGAAAGTCATGGTCACATTAAAATGTAAAGTGGAGTTCTTTAATTTCAAGCATTTAATAAGTGCTGTGCCCAAGTAATCAGGGTCTGGAGAACTACTTCCAGTTTTCAGAACTAGATTGGATACAAAAGGAAGATCCTGACCTGAAAATGCCAAAGCATGAAGAGAATGGGCACAATCTCAGTTGAACTAGGAAATCTAGGGCATTATAAGCAAGTTATGAACTCCTTGGTAATGAAGATGGTTTGAGCTACATTCTGTATCAGCAGAGTCAGCTGGAGGTCGGACGCATTCTTCTTCGGCCATGTCGGTTAGCAGAGGCCCTTCCCCCTGTTTTTTGGGTATACCCCTGTCTGGTGCCCTATGCTGCCTGGGACAGGCTCTAGGTCATAGTGACCCTGTCTGGTGCCCTATGCTGCCTGGGACAGGCTCTAGGTCATAGTGACCCCTGTCTGGTGCCCTATGCTGCCTGGGACAGGCTCTAGGTCATAGTGACCCCTGTCTGGTGCCCTATGCTGCCTGGGACAGGCTCTAGGTCATAGTGACCCTGTCTGGGACCAGTGCTTGGAAACTGGATAGCTGGATAAATGACGTGAAATAAGTGAATAGGGAGTTTGCCAACACACTAAGATTGATTAAGATCCAAATCACATAGGTTTGTGTGTCAGGATGTGGTCTAAGGTGCCAGACGCAAGGTTGTTCTCCTTCCCAAGGTGGTGAGACTTCTGGTCTCTGGATAGAGGTGTGGGTTCAAACCCTGCTTCTGGCATGTTTTTTTCGGGTGATATCTGACCCTGCAGGTTACTGCCTGACTGCTGTATGATTCATCCATCACAACACTGGATGAAGGATAACTGAATTCTACTTGTCATGCGCAGCATTTTCAAGATAAGTTTCAGATTTTTTAGGTTTTGTGCACATGTACATGTACAGCTTCTGAAACGGTGTTTTTCTTTCTCTGTTATTAAAAAAAAATCTCCATCCCCTAATATTGTAGTGCTTGAGATTGGTCTTGAGACCGGTCTTGAAACCACTTTTTAGCAGTCTTGTTAAATAATAGTACGATATGGCAGATAGACAGACAAGACATGACATTGTAAGACCAAGATTGACGTAGACACACAAGGTAGGGCAAGATGAAGTAAAGCCATACACTCACTGGGATATTTAGGGATTTTCTGTGAAGGTTTGAGAGCTTATGAGATACATTAATTGGGGTATGATTTTAGGTAATATGATCATTTTTATAGTTGCTGTTCTAACAAGTAATGAGAGAGGTAGGTTTATCCATCGGTTTAAATCATTAAAATTTTTTTAAATAATGGGGTGGAATAATTCTGAGAGGCTGGCAGAGATGTTTATGCTGAGGTATGTGATGTTACCAGTGGGAATGGGGACAGGGGAGTTTTGAGCTTCAGCATTCCAGTACTCACCATGTATGGGTAGTATTGTGGATTTTGTTCAATTTAGGGAGTATTCAGACTTCAGAGAATGAATTGATAAGCTTGATGACTTCTTGACAAGATTTTGATGGGTCTTGCAGGTAGAGAGGTACTTCATCTGCATAGAGGTTATTTTTGTGGTTAGTGTTGAGGATTTGGATTCCTCTGATGTTATTGTTTAGAAGTATTTCAGTGTGAACCTCTGTGATGTTAGTCCGTTAGTAACCACTGTGGCGATTGGTGAACTATAGAAAATTCTTATCCAGTGAATAAACAACTCTCCGAAACCAAATTTAACAAGTGTTTCATGCAGAAATATCCAATTTACTCTATCGAATGCCTTTTCTGCATCTAGGGATACAATTATTGTTTCTAATTTGTTTTGTTTTGAGACATGGATTGAATCTGTGCATATTGTTTGATGAGTGTCTACCTTTGATGAAGCCAGTTTGATCTGGATGTATTAATGCTGGGTTTACTGTTTCAAGTTGGGTGGCGAGTGCTTTACTATTTATTTTTAGATATGTTGATGAGTGATAGAGGACAGTAACTGGAGCAAAGGGTTGGGTCTTTTCTGGGTTATATTTGTACTGTGATGAGCGCCGTATTCATGTGCTGGGGGATTGTGGAATTGTGTTTGATGACAAGTACCATTCTGAAAAGTAGTGGTGAGAGGCCATCGGGTGTTGCAGCTTTATTATTTAACATTTTATTGAGTGCGATATGGAGTTCCTTTGTTGTTAGTGGTTTGTTTAATTAATCTATTTGGTCCTTATTAAGTCGGGCTGAATCTATGGTATAGAGGAAGGAGGTGATATCTGATTGACTTGCCTGTTTATCAGGGGTGTATAATTTTGTGTAAAATTCCCAAAATACTTTATTTCTTTGGGTGAATATATGGTCTGTCCTGACAAGTTGTTTAATGCTGGTATAACTAATTTTTCTTTATTTTGTTTGAGTTGGTTGACCAAATATTCTCCTGATTTGTCACTGTTTTCAAAATGTTCATGTCTAAGCCTTTGAATCTGAAATTATGTTTTTTTTTTTATATAATATTGTGAAGCTGTGATTTGGTGACTGTCAGTTACTTTTCAACTAGCTCTATGGGATTTTTAGCATAAATGTCATTCAATTCTTCGACTCTTTGTTGAAGATCTTCTTCAAGTTCCTGTTCCTTATCTTTTTGTATGATGAAAATGATATGATCTTTCTTCTCAGCACTGCCTTCGCTGTTTCCCAGAGTAACACGATTGATTTCAGGAGAGTCGATTATTTCCACTATCTAAAGTAGGGTTGATCACTGTATTAAAGCTGAGTTTGATAAATTGGAAAAACGTATGGAAGAAAGCGAGGTCATCAGAACTGGATCCATATATGCTTGCAGTAGTGTGGTTTTCATTGTTGACTGTGGTGTTAATGATGACATATCACCATTCAGGGTCTGTACCAAGCGGAAATTAATATCTTTGATTTTGCATTCATTTGGTAAATTGTTGAAGTTACTAGAAAAGACTGGTCTTGGTCTTGAGACCAGGCTTGAGACCCCTTTCTAGCAATCTCATACTACACCACTAAGGGATGAAGATTTTTTTTAACAGGGAACTAAAAAGACTTTTCAAAAATACCCATGTACAGGGTATGTACCCAAGTTTGATTCACAAAGCAGAGTCACACATCACCTGCAAAATAGCATGTCAGAAGTGGGATTTGAACCCACGCCTCTATTCAGAGACCAGAAACCCCACCACCTGGGGAAGAGGAGTAACCTTGAGTCTGGCGCCTTAGACCACTTGGCCATCCTGACACATACGATTAAGTCTTTTCAAAGGTTTTTCTTGCTCCAGTTGAACCAAGACTAATGTGCAACATGATTAGATTCCACATCACAACACAAAGCATGGAGTGTAGGAATGTTTTCATACACTCATCATGTGTATTTCACTCACACACACCTGCTTAATATAGCTGCCAGCACAAAGAGCCAGGCTGACTGAGTGGTAGTGTAGTGGTTAGGTATGTTCTAGATAGCAGAGGGCCGCTAGTGCAAGTCCTGTGCATGTTTACTGTTATAGCTCAGTGCTGCACTAACTACATATAAAGCTTTAAAAAAATTTGGGGCTTAGTGGGTTAGGATACCACACCTATGAAAGGAAGGTGCCCAGTTCAAATCCTAGTAATATCACCATCGAGCCTTTGAGCAAGTATCTTAACATAAATTTCTTTAATGACTGAGTGGCGTTGCATGACATCACTTCAAGTAAAAGCATACACTAAAAAGTACAAATGTAAAGAGGCTTTTCCTGACTCTGGGGGAAGATAAAGTTTAGAAACTTGATTTTACACACATATGAATAGATTTGTAGAGACCACATCAGATAAAAGTATGTTAGATGTAGCATTGCAAATTCAGTACTTCAGTAACCACCAAAAAAGACCATCACAACACCACAGGGTAATACTTGTTCACCATTTTCAGTTTATTGAGGAAAAGCGGGTACAAAAAAAAAAAAAAGGTAACGGTGATACTGATAAATCACTGCTGAGACCCAGATGTGCCCACAATCTTTGTGAGAGCAAAGGGCGAATGGAAAGGTTCTACTCTAGTCATCCATACACAAGTAAGGCGGAGTCTGCGGAGAAGCCAAGCTACATTAACTTCACTATCATTAGCTGCCTGGAACATGCTCATATCTGAAAATATTAAGACACCATGTGACTTGAAGCACACACCATTTTATCCTGGTATGGGGTAAACAGAGCTCAACAAAGGTTTCAAAATGCAGTCTAGCAACTTCATAAGCCTTAGCTATAGCCTAAAGTTCTCAGCTCAAAGTACAGCAGGTAGCAAAATGTCCAAAAATGCATGATGGCCCAATCTTTCTCAAGAGTTTGCCATGGGAATGCATGGATAAAGATGGAACTGACAGATACACATTTGGTTAACAGATTTTTGTATTTCACATTTATATCTGTGCTAAGGGTGAATTACACAACCAGATACCATTTCAGCTTGACAAACACCATCACTGCGCTCAGGAAAATGCCAGCATTAAAAGGGATAAAAAGAAATATTAAAACTACAAAAAAAAAAACAAAATAAAAAAGCTATTAGAAAATTGCTGCTGTTTCACATTTTTTTCCATCAACTTCTTGGTTTGCAGCCAATGGTTACCCTATTTCTTTTATATACTGGTAGGGAAAAAACATAGCTAAGGAAAAAAAACTGCAGCAATACTATAAAACGCTAAAAATATTCTTCGGAATGATTGGGAAGGATATCATTACGCTATCATTTTGCTGAAGGAAACTATTAACCAGCCCTGTAGTATTTGCACATTAGATGGCTAATCTTTTCAAATAAGTACACATGCCTACAGATGTTAAAGGCAGAAGCAAATGATACTTTAAAGTGTGGTACGTAAGTGCAGAAGGGCAAGGGGGGGGGGGGTTATTGAACTTTTACTTTTGCAGGATGACTATTTGAATAACAATAACAAAAAATATATAATTCTAGGTATCAGTAAATATGAAGTGACGGTTGGCTGATGGCTTCGATCTCATGAGGGTTGTTGGACACTGCATGGTGCGGCTGCTGGCGTCTCAAAGCTAACCACCCACACTCACGGACATTTATACTCTGAACATTGAGGATTTCACAGGCCCCTGGTACCAAATCTGCTGAGGGCTTGCATCCACAGAAAGTAAAGCATTAAAACATTTCATTAGGGTACTCTGATAAACGGCCGGGGAAAAAACAGGAGGTGTCTTAATACTTTGATTCTGGGCTTTCCCTTTTATGTGTATTCAAGAGTAACAATACAAGTAGTCTGACCAGAAAACTGCTCTTCCAGTGGTATTCCAAAAGGATATTACCCACTACAACTGAATCTCAGATGAATTACTGAGGGGTTTAAAGAATGATGTCTTTTACAAATAATTTAGATGTCTAACATCTGGCTTGAAGATGAAACCTAAGTATTTTCTTCAACATTTCAGTTTCTTTTGGCTGAACATTAAAAAAAAAAAAATCAAAACCTAAGAACAAACCAAAGAGCAAAATGACATATGGAGAAAACTGGATGCAGAGATACTGTAGTGATACCCAAGGTAGTAAAACTGAAAATGCACAAAAGCATCCCTCAATAATTCACAGGAGCAGCCCCCACATTTACCTTACTCTCAATGACAGTGACAGCTCTACACCTACTACTGACTGGTTTGCTATCTGAATAACAGTTTTGTTTGAGGGAATCTGCGGGGTTCAGTGATCTATGTGGTGAGGTGTTGTGTGTGCCAATTCTATGTTCCTTTGGGTGGGGTCCATTTTAAAGAGCTGGGGTCAATGGTCTTGTTGTTGTTGCCTCTCTTGGTCTCCTTAGCTTTCCATTCATCAATTAGGTCCTAAAAACAAAAGGATAACACAATTCAGTTGAGTCTTTGAGGTAGCAAGTTCTTCTGTATTCCTAAACTCCACTGAACACCAGTGCATAAATGAAAAAGAACATGCCTGTCTCTTTAAGACAAGGTGCTTTCCTTTCCAATACTTAAGCATCTGGAGGGACTGGAGTGTGCTAACAATATCCACAGGGTTCACCGCTGTCTCCTGGCTGATCTCTGCAAAGAGACCAAGGTGATTACACTACTATAATGCAATCATAATTCAATGGAATATAAACTTGAATTTTCACTAATATCCATGATAAAGCAACAGATTCCAAAATAAAGATAATATTCAAATTACAAATAAATGTCAACACAACCATGTTTTACTTAAAGATCTAAACCTCTAGAACTACCTTTGATGGAGATCTCCTTGCCCTGGAAGTTGTGCAGGTAGCGCAACAGCACCTCCTTCCAGTAGCTCCGGTAACTGATGAGACCCAAGTCGGAAAGGGGTCGCTCAGGGGAGCCCACCTTCTCCTCCACTTTGGACAGCAGGTAACCTGAGAAAGCATGCACACTGTATACAGCCTTCCTGTGAAAATCTCTCAGGGTGGTTGTTACATGTTCAGACATCAAATGTCCTGTATGAACCTGAAAGAGGGCAGGGCATTTTATACAGCGTTCCTAAACTAAGCAGATCCTTCAGAAAGATGCCTCCAAACCAGTCATATTTAACTGAATCTTTGTTTTTTTTTAAAAAAAAAAGAATAAACTTTAGTCTTTTATGATCTATCAAACAGGCAGATACTCAACAGGAAATTGTGTCTGAAGAGCAAAGACCCCTGCAGAGACCAACAGACCACAAACCCGAGTGATGGACTGCTAGAAATGGAACACGAGCCACACTCACTGAAATCGATCAGCATCTTGCCGTAGCCCTGCCTCATGTATTGCGGCATTGTCAAGATGCAAGACACGTTATAGTTCAGGAAGGAATTCTTCTCCTAAAAGACAGATTAAAGCAAAGGCAGCAAACATTAATGCGTAGAAACTGAAACCTGTGGAAATTACTAAGGTGCTCTACATAATTACAGATATCATGTCTTGTTTAAACGGCAGAAGGGCTATAGTGCCCTGAATACTACCTTAGAGAAATACCCAACGAGATGGCATCCTGTGTTATCCGCTTCTGTCATGACATAGAACAGAAATGGCTCTACGTCGTAGTACAGTGTCTTGTGGTCCAGGAAAAGCTTAGCTAGCAAACAGAGATTCTGGCAGTAAATCTGTGAAGGAAAACTACAGGTCAAAATGAGCTCCATCTCTTGTTAGCATCGTGAATTAGTATGCCCATCTACCAATCGTTACTAAAGATGTTACGAGAGTTACTATGAGGCGAGTGTTATTTTACAAGCTCTGCTTAGTAGAAGAAAAAAACAGATGTGCAATCTAAGTCGTAAATCTAGAAACCTAACCAGACCTAAAATCTATTAAATTAAGGCAGCGTTGTAATGACATGTATGTAAAGCCACAAGGTAACCAAAGACTAACTCAAACTACAAAAGAAAATCTAGAAACGCTCCTAACCTTGTTTTTCTTGCCGTCCACCTCAAACACAGAGATGGCTCCCTTCCGGTAGATCTCATCCCCAGGAGGGTGTTTCCACACGCACTTCGCCTATGGCAAAATTGGAAATGAGCAAAAACAGAATGTCTATTAATGGCTGCCGGGTCCTGTCAGAATAGAGACCACCACGATGGCTAAAACGACGCTTCATGAACCATTTGCTGTATGCTCTGACCCCACTCGATAGTGATCTCTTAAAAAAAAATGCTTAAGGCATGCCCCAAATTAATCCAAGAGCGCCATCTAGTGGGGCCAAAAAATACAGCAAATGGTTCACGTACTGTCATTTTGGCCATCACTGCAGACCACATAAACAGAGGTGACTGAAGAAGCAAGGCAAATGCTGGCATTTTTCAGACCAAAGTCTTACCCTTACTAAAGTACTAAACTAGTCTTACCCTTACTAAAGTAATCAAAAGCAGTATGAGACGGCAGTATGGGTTGTCTTACCATGTGCCTGCGCAGAATGGTTTGACTCTTCATGTACTTGAGGCAGAACTCACACATGTAGAGACGCCCCAGACGGGCATACTCCTCAGGATAAGGCGAGTGGTACCAGGTGCCCAGTTCATAGCGGCCAAACAGGATGGTCTTGATCATGTTGCTCCCCTCGGTGATTTGGCCCTGGAGCCGCAGTTTCTCCTGTGCACATTGGGAGATGAGGAGAGGGGCAAGGAAAACAGACTTAGATACCCTGACAGTGTCAGAGAGCCAGGAGGAGAGCCATGGCTCACGATGGAATTAGAGTGGAAAGAAGTCGCAGTACATCAGCTACTTAGAATTCGGTGATCACCACATGGGCACCTATCAGGTTCAATGTTTACTAGATTCATGAAGAAAAAGAATACATGTAAAAAATTTAGTTTTCATATTTGACACAGCATCCCTATACTGGATATGCGGCTGGAAGATTGGACGGATGGGTGGGTAGGTAGGTAGATGGATGGATGGGTGGCTTGTATTTTATTCACCTTAAAATATTGGGGATTATTTTTGTTAAAACCACTTAAGCAAAAAAATAAATAAAATAATAATAATAATGCATTAGTATGATGTAGTGCATCAAACGAGTAACATATTTTGCGATGTGCGTCATCAGGGTTTGTGTTACAGCTCTGTATGTTATCCCTGAATAGAGTGCAGCGGAGTGCATGGTGCAAAACATCACTCAAGCCCATCCTACCAGTTCACCCCAAGGTGTCACTACAAGCTAAAGGCAAGAGAAGGAGGAAAGGAGAGGAGGTAATGAGTCGTCTCTCTTACAAGATCCTCTGAAGCACGTGCCTGGGCTTTTCTAAAGAGCTCCAGGTCATAATCACTAGTGATGTTCTCAAGAAGAGGCTCTCTAGTGTTGCCGTGGGTCTGCCGGTGCTCCTGGGAAGATTAAGAAGTCAAGTGAGAAAGGAATCATTTCAGTTCAATCACAGCAGCAGGAAGTGTGCGCATCTGCGTATTACAGTTCAATCACAGCAGCAGGAAGTGTGCGCATCTGCGTATTACAGTTCAATCACAGCAGCAGGAAGTGAGCGCATCTGCGTATTACGGCTGGATCACAAGCTGCCAAGATGGCCAGTATCCCCAGACTCCAGTCTTACCATGTACTTCTCCTTCTGCTCTTTAAGGAGCCCCGCATTCCTCTTCTTCCTCATTTCTGTCACCTTCTCCTTGTACCTCACCTGCCTCTCCGTCGGTGCCTGGTGATGACAGCACAGAACTGTTCAAAAGTGCACAGCACCGTGCAGCAAATCACATCCGCCCTCCTTGCCAAACGAGGACGGCACGCTGCTCGTGGTTTACACTTACTTACAGCTCAACAGTGCATCCACATCCCATGCCAAACCGAGTGATACTGCCCGCTATAGAATACCTGGTGGCGAGTAGCATGTCTGTTATTTTCATCCTGTCGGTGTGAAAGCGTCCTCTCTTCCACTTGCTTGTCACGGCTAGTAGCTCGAACCTACAGGAACGGAAGGTGATTATTCAACCCGGATGGTTTACATTCTCGGCGGCTGTAACTCTTATTGCGAATGGACACCTGCCAGTAAAGTGCAATACTTACCTTGCACTCATCTGCAGACAGGTTATGGTACAAAGGGCATCCAGATATGGAAAAATGCCTCTCATGTTTTCCCGTTAGATGACCTGCAGAAATGTCAAAACAACAAAACGCTCTTCTCAGTAATCACTATTAAAGTATGCCGTTTGTCTATCACCTATACTTCCGAGTTTCCTCTCAGTACAAAAGAAGAAATGGTTTCTCCCGATTGCCAGTGTGAACATTTGTGTCCATGTGCTTCTGGGTCCAGGCATCAAGTTCAGCAGGACTGCAGATAAGTACTTAGGGATGGATGGAGGCATACAATGAGTAGAGCAAAACAGAGGTTCTGTACTCACACACTGAAGTATTTACATGGTATAGGAGAGCTTTACTTCAAAACAATGCTGACAAAAAAATGACTATGGCTGGGGTGGAACATAGATGCAGAACTTAAGGCTCTCCTCATGCTTGGTAGAAACAATGTTCTTTCACATACCCAAATAAAACCAGAATGGTACTAACTGACCCTGGCACAATTACGGCTACACATTATTCATCAGTACTTAATTGTGTCTGAAACACACAGCTATTTAGAAAGACCGCACACATTGAGCTTCCCTCATATCCAATGTATTTGTACCATATAAAGAGGAATAGGAGCAGCACAGTGGTGCACTGGTTACCACTGCTGCCTCACATCTTGGAATAGGGTTGGAATCCCTGCCATGGCTCCATGTGTGTGGAGTTTGCATGTTCTCCCCATGCTATCGTGAGGTTTCCCCTGGGAGCACTGGGTTCCCCACCCCAACATCCCAAAAAACATGGTGAGGCTAATTGTGTGCCCTGTGGTGGGCTGGCGCGCCACCTTGGGTCACTTCCTTTCTTGGACTCATAGGCTCTGGCCGCCCCATGAGCAGGGTAAGTGGACACAGAAAATGGGGGGATAAAAAGGCTTTTGTTGGGTAAACGCCAGTTTTATGAGCAGTCGTTTAAGCTGTACTAACAATTGTATTACGATGCTAGAATATGCATCGCCTGTTTTGTTTGCTCATATAGCAAGTATGTCTAAAAAATAAAATAAGTGAATTACCCTTATTTGGTTATTGCTAACATTTCATACTGCCTACAGCCTCATGCTTAATACGACCATTTCTGCAAGTCCACTGGGTTGGCATTATTCACATAACCTCAGATTTATGTCAGAAAGCTAGATTTTAAAAAAATAATTCCTAATAAACCCACATCAAAATTCTTCCTTGTGTTAATCACACTAGCAAATAGTTGCATAACTCACAGCAAGACCCTCCCCTCCAGTTACATGACATTCCGAAGGCAAAATGTTGCTCAGGAAAAAATAAGAGGTGCCAGCATTCAATCGTTGGTCAGCAATTCTGTTGAATACCCTCCATTTGGAAAGGATCGGGTACATTAATAATGACAAGTATGACAAATTTTAGGAAAACGGCACTCCTGGGAGGCGGGTAGAATGGGACTTTAGTTTGGCTCTGTATCTGCAGCGTCTTTTCTATCATATTAAGTGCGTGACTTAGATTATCAATGACAATGAATAGTTGGATAATCTGTATGGGCTTATGTTTGTTCTACAAAAAAAAAAGCTGTGTATGCTTTAATCTTCTTAAAGAGGGCACATATTGCTTTCTCAAAATAAATATTTGTATTTCTCTTTCCACTATAATGACAGTTTAATTCTATCTTCAAGCAAAGGACATGCATCTAATTACACTGGACCCAGAATTGCTGCAGAGAGCTATTCCTTAAGGAACAGGTTGGAAGCCTTTGCATTACCTAATGAGTTGCAGCCGGGAGTCGGACACTTCATGTTGAAGTTATAGCTCTCATGGAAGCGGCGGCGCTTGGGCCGATGGGAGAGGTCACTGCCAGAATCTTTGTGGGACATGTCCTTGGCTAAGCTTTCATCGTGGGAGGCATTAGGGCTTGAGATGTCAATGTCGGACTCTGATGACGGAGCGTTGCCAGTGGGTGTCCGGGGCGGAGACTCATCATGATCGACGGCATGCTTGAGGTCTGGTGCGTCAGGATGAGAGAGGAAGAAAGTAAAGTTGGGACTGTGGGGAAAAGGTAGGCGCACACTCACAAAGCACATGGGAGAGGAGCCTTCTCCAGTGCGCATACCTTATAATCATGTTCACGAGGTAGCACCCATTGTATCCTATTTATGTTTCACTTGAACATATAGATAGATTGGAAT